>OY804605.1:48322992-48618411 GCA_963680895.1 Fragum sueziense
ATTTTTCATGAACACAAGGTACAGATACTTCATTGCACATACGGTTTTTTGTAAACAATACACGTGGCATTTTGTTTTACTTCTTTTTCCGTCTTTTTTTAAAGGATGCACTCAAATGGAAGTTACTAAGGTATGTAGATATGATTTATAATACGCACGAAAATATCAGTTTTATCGATCATTATTTTCAAATGGTATAAACGGATTGCAAGTGCACAAAGCGCATATTGAGATCATGTGGGCTGATCTTAATCGCCCGAACGAAATGGTACGATATCACTGTTTATGTTTATCTGTTTGCATTGCAAGTATACAAAAAAGACATATAAATGTACAAATAAAGGCTGTAAATGGCAGTTTTCGGTGTCATGTCATTGAAAATCATTGTGCGGTTTCTTCGTGACAACGTTACAGCATGTTTGCGATGTTATCTTTTCCAGCTACGGTGTTTTATGAGCACATGTTTGATAAATTAATCGATTGCACTGGACTTAACGGCACATTTAAACATTTATTCGGTAATATCGCATCATCATCATCATCATCATCATCATCATCATCATCATCATCATCATCATCATCATCATCATCATCATCATCATCATCATCATCATCATCATCATCATCATCATCATCATCATCATCATCATCATCATCATCATCATCATCATTTTTATCGTTACCTTGGAGTTTCACCGGTAAGATTTTCGTTATGCCTTCTTAAATTTGGTACAGGTGGAGAATAAGCTATTAAATGAGAACAAGATGGATCTTGATCAGACAGTGCACATGCAAAGTCCGATCTGGATCCATGTTGGTCGCAAAAGCCTAAATGAACGTTTCCAGATCTATACTGTAATATTTGTCATTACCATTATCACCATTTATTCTAAGGAGGATCCACTGCTTCACACATTCCAGGTCCGTACGAACAGGGGGACTCTGGAGCCACCACCCCACCCCCCCTCATAGTTGGCAAAAATGCCGAATTTTCATCATTTCACATTTAAAACTTATGGCAAATCTAATTTAATCCCCCCCCCGAATATTAGACACTGGACTAGACAGGGCCCATATGGAATTGCTTTCTGCTTTCTACGGGCATGCATTCTAAAGTATACTAACGGGAAAAGTTAACAGTGCGCATTTCCTTTTTAATTAACACCTTGATTGCATGCGGTACATGAATAAAATTTTACAAATGCACATTTAATCTTTTACTTTCAATAATTGTCAATTTATCACTATACTTGTTATTACCGTAACAATTCCTGAAAGTGGATAAGGATAAGATTCGCGTTTACAAGACATTTTCGAGTGTGAACACCGTTGGTATTAATACATGCTATGCAATTGTCCTTAGAAAACAATAGATGCTGTCTAAACCACTGAAGGTAATGTTGTCAATAACATCGTAGCAAGACTATGGGTATCGCAAGACGTCTGAAACGGATGGTCTAATACGTTAATCAGCCTCTACTGCTGATAGAACTCAACCCAGGAAGCAATCTATCTGTAACGTTTGCCTTTTTCTGCCGATTTCACAGGTAGTAGTCCCGATAATGGTTGTCTTGTCGGAATGACGTCACGTGTAGACGTTGGATGTGTTGGAATCGTCTCAAAATTGTAGCATGGCAAGAAAATCGAAACAGTCTAATTAATGGGGTAATTCGACTGTTTTCGATTTACTTGCCATGCTTCAATATCTTGTATTTATTTCGGTACGTTTATGAATAATTCTAAAATTGGCGACCATTTGCATTAGACAGGTGGCTACTTTCTTATGACGGGGAGTATATTTGTGCTAATATGATTAAATCCATTTGTTTCAATATTTTAGATTTCTGGAAGATAAAATGTTGTTCCCGCGTTTTGTGTAATTGGCGTTGAAGAACGTATAGCTTATTGTCATACAACTTCTACTTTTTCAATTTTCAGTTTAACCTCTTAACAATACAATGTCCAATAGGATATACAAACTAAAATCAAAATTGAAATAAGCATATTTTTGTGTATATTATTATACGCATGTGACATGTTTCCATGGTGATTTCTTTAATTTAGGACGGTGGAACTTTCCTATTTCTATATATTTAATTCTTATACCTATGTTTATATTTTTTTAAGTTCTGCTTCGAAAGGCCACACTAATACTTAATGTACAATGACTTTGTAAATATGACAGTCCAAAAAACTTTCAGACAGTTTTCAAGAGAATTTTCGTCGCTATGCATTCCGACTTTTGTATTTTCCCCAATATTATTGTTGACAGATTACGTCAAAATCATTGTTTGGAAAGGGTTAAAATGTTTCACTCATCAAAAGGAAGTACACATGAATAAGAGATATCGGTTATGGCAATCAATCGTGTGCTAAAATAGACTTGGTTACTGTTCTGTTTTTATAAACCGTTGGTATTGGTATAAAATGTCGTAACTACAGCTTCAAACAAGCTCTAGTTGCGACGTTTTACATTTACATTTACGGAATGCCATCGTAGTCCGAAATTAATCACTGCTTTCTTGATAAAATTGATCCATATTCAAAGACGAAGCAATGAAATACATTATGTATTTCCGAAACAGTTTCCCCCATTTAGAAAGGTTTGGAAAAACATTGAATCAAAAGAAGAATAGATCTATACTGAAAATAATTTGACTCTTTTTTTCTTAATATTTTCCTTTCATATTTTCTTATTTAGTACACACATTTTAACTTTCGACATAATAAATTAATGTATTTTGACACCAAGAGCAGTCAGCTAGAGAACTTGGCGGACGGGTAGAAAAACGGACGGACGGGCAAACGAAGCACTTTCTATATGGTGGTCATTACTGAAAGCCTTCTAATTGGGGGCTGCAATACCAGATAGGCCTATTGTTTTGGAAATGATTATTGTATACCATTTATTCGTCTTTGAAAAAGAATAATTTTTATCTACTATATATAGACCTAGTGACGTTTTTTCGGACAAACACTAATGCTTCGTCGGTGTAAATCTAAAACGTCACAAACTCAACTTTATTGAAGCTGTAGTTACGGGATTTTATAACAACACCTACGATTTATCCATATTTAACCGAAAACCCATTCTATTGTTAGGACAAAAGTCATTGCAATTCGAACAGCCATTGAAAATGTTCACGGTGTCATGAATAAACCGTACAAGTCCCCTTCAAAAAACGTTAACTACGATTTTCACATCGGAAAAAAACTTCTACTCCAAGAATTGCAATACCAACTTCAGAATCAGTCAGAGAAATGAAATAACAAAAATTACAATAGCCTCTAAGTTTCTCTCCAGTTCGTCCATATTGTTTTGGGCGGATAAACACGTGCAAATCGTTGTGTACATGCTCAAACTAGTAAAACTGGTTTTTAAACGCGCATTTAAACATGAAGTATCTGTACCATGTGTTCATGAAAAATGTTCCTCGCTTTGTCCGAGTTCACCACCAGTGGTTGTAGAGCAGCGAAAACATCAAGTGGGAGGACAAAATATGGTAACAAGAGTGCCATGGTCACAATATACGCCGCCACTAATAAAACTTGAGACAAAAAAAATGACATTGAAAAGGATTTATAAATATTCACACAAAAACCTGTAAAAAGTTGTGTTCACAAAAAGGTTTTTATAAATATCCAGTGAAAAACCTGGAAGGAATTGCGTTCATGAGGCTGAATTTCATTAAGCCCCAGAGACTAAGGTTGAAGGGGGCATAACTCAGGCAAAATCAATGTACCATAAAATCCTTACTTCATGCACATCTACCAATTTAGGTAATAACATCCACTCAGTTTCATTAGGATCCACTCAGAATCTTAGAAGAAATTGTGTTGACAAGGCTGCAATTTCAATCAGCCCCAGAGACTAAGTTTTAAGGGGACATAACTCTGGCAAAATCAATGAACCATAAAATCCTTCCCTCATGCACATCTACCAATTAAGGTGATAATGTTGACCAAGTTTCATTAAGATCTAGCCAGAAACATAGGAGGAGTTGCGTTGACAAGGCTGCAATTTCAATAAGCCCCAGAGACTAAGTTTTAAAGGGGCATAACTCTGGCAAAAATCAATGAACCATGTAACATCCTTCCTTCATGCACATCAACCTATTGAGGTGATAACATTGATCAAGTTTCATTAAGATCCAGCTAGAAACTTAGGAGGAGTTGCGTTGACAAGGCTGCAACTTCAATAAGCCCCAGAGACTAAGTTTTTAAGGGGCATAACTCAGGCAAAAATCAGCGAACCATAAAATCCTTCCTTCATGCACATCTACCAATTGAGGTGATAACATTGACCAAGTTTCAAGAAGATCCAGCCGGAAACTTATGAGGAGTTGCGTTGACAAGAAAAGTGGACTAACGTACGGACGGATGGACGGATGGACGGATGGACGGACGGACGGACGGACGGACAGACGGAGAAGATGACGCAAATATACGTCCGCCTCCGGTGGCGTATAAAAATGGATTAACCCTTTTCCAAAATGATAGACAAAAGGAAGTAAAAGATAAAAGGAACGGATAAGGGGGGGGGTCAAGACCTTCTAAATGTTTTAATTCAAATTAAAACCGTATGTTGTGGGTACTCATTTAAACCGTCTCGTAGAGACGGTTTAAATGAGTACCCACACCATATGATTATATAAGCAGAACTTTGTTAAAATATAACATTTAGAAAGGCCAATATCCCTGGTTATCTATAACTCCTAAGGGCAAATAAAACCGCGGCGACACTAAGACCGAATCATATACTGAGTACATTTAATTCCGCAGAGATGCTTCGTTCTCTTATAGGATGGAAATGACAAGCAATGGCTACGTAATGCGGGTTTATTTTCGTTGATTTATTTAATTCCATAAATTCTATAATAGATTCGCTATTAAACGAGAATTATTTCAGTTGTGTTGATAAAGCAATTCAACTGTAAAAATTCTCGTTTAATAGTGAATCTATTATAAAGGTAGAAGATGCTTTAAATACACATCGGAATAAAAATTGATTATTTTTAATTGAGATAGGTCAAAACAATTAATAACAAGTGTGCCCACCTAAAGCTTGAATTAAAGTCTTACATCGTCGTGGAATAGAAAGGACTTTTCTCGCAATAAAACCTCTTGTGACATTTTGTTCAGCTCTTGAATAACAGGAATACGAAGTTTTTGCAGCGTTTTGGGTGGCGGGGTGCGTAAATACCCGCGTCTCTTCGGGTCATTCCAAGCATGTTCTATAGGGTACATAACAGACCAGAAGTGTGTAACCACAGTATGTGGCGGAGCCATCGTGTCGTTAGTCGTGATATTAATAAGTTACAGCATCCTACGTGCAGTGAAATGTCCGATTTTGAAAAACCTAGCAAATGCGTTCCAAAAACTTGGTTCCTCACATTTTCAAGAAGACGATTCATACTGATAGAAATGAGATTCTTTCGATGAAACTTGTTTTTATAGTGTCCCTATAGACAAACTTTATAAACATGTTGCAATTTAACTCGAGTTTCACGTGCACCAGTTTTACGCAGCGAAAACGTGTTTAACGCTTTGGCCAAGGCGCCGTAAAATGTTCCAGGTTTACTAACTTTATTTTTTTCTATTCACGTTTAAAAACTTGTGGGAGATTCATAACACATATTTCCATTTCTTATAACATCTTACAACATCTTGATATAAGGCTTTGAAAACTCTGCGTTTTTAAATGTACTAAGTATAGTTGAAAGTTGAATTATACCCCATTCAATAAACATATAGATATGCTTTGACGCCCTTTAAAGACATATCTTCGGAAAACGTTGAGAGAAAAGGATAAAATCCTGATCTGCTTAATGTCCCTTTCTCTTTATATTTTCTGTGCGGTAATTTTGCATATTTTATTGTCTTCTGACATTATTTAATTTAGCTTCGTCGTCGGTATACACAGTGTTTAAGAATGTAAGCATTTTTACCGATTGGGAAAGGGTTTTTCCTATCGTTACTTTATCCATTCTCAAACAATAGCTGGGTGCATATGACGGCCGAATTAGATTTGGTTTGAGAAAATATTAACAGAAAAAGAGATGCATATTACCAGCATTTTCTCCTTTTCCCCAAAATATGTATGCTATGAAATAATATTTTCTATTTTTGATGATGATGAAGTTTGGGAAAGGACTAAAATTGTGTATCAAATAATGGTCAATGTATGAAGTAGAAAACCGAATCTAATTGTCAACCAGGAAGTGTTGATCACTTAAAATTGTCGTCTGCATCATGTTTTAATTTCGACAAATCTAAAAATTATGTCTGGTGGTTAATAACTAAAGGTAGTCCACCCCTAATGAGATTCGCGTGACGTCGGAATTATTCGGGCGAAGTCGAAAACTTTCGGCGGTGGAACTTTCCACCGCCGAATGTTTGCTACCGCACCCGAATAGGTTCGGATACGTAACGACGCCGCTCGAAAAGAAATCCGATGTTTAATGAATCTCAAAATGGCCACATTACGGGTATTCTACCTTAACTTGTAGATCCACACCGGTCTCCAACATAGTGTCATTCGGCCAGGGCAGGCTAATGGGTTACCACTGGAGAATCCCACAATTGCTGATAAGCTTAAATCTGCGGGGTACTCGACACACATGGTTGGTAAATGGCATATAGGATTCTATAAGAAGGAATATCTTCCAACGAGTCGAGGATTTGATTCGTACTATGGTAAGTCTTTTCTCACTATCTGCAACTTGGATGAAACAATTTAAGAATTATCACAATATTTAAACCAGACAGAAATATTGTTGAACGTCAATAATAAAAATTTGTTTGACATTTGTCCATTTGTAAAATTGTAGGCAAGAAATAATGCAAGATTGATATTGATGGTAAATTTTGATTTCGTTTTTGGAAGCAAATTTTGCAAAATTTGCTTCTCTTTGCAGCCACCTGTCTCTGCACTTTACCATTCTCTGCATACCACACAACATCTTTCAGTCCTCCTCACTATAAATAGTTCTATCAAAAGCAAAGATTAATGAGGTAACAGTCATTCGAATATTCAATATATAAGTCTGAAATCATGTGTAGATATTGAATTGTGTGACTGAAAATGAAACATTCAATTAATCCTGTCTCCAAGAGAAGAAAATATCGACATAGTAATTTTCTTTATCATGGTTCAGAGATCAGTCCAATGGCCTTCCTTGTAATTGGGTCAGTCAAGTTTACTGAACTATGAAATATATTCAAAGCTTACACAGACGAATAATATGTATGAAGTTGTGCTAAAAATAGATACAACTCCAGCATGGAATAAAAGTATTCAAGGTATTCTGGATTATCAAAGTACCTAATCAAAATACTCTACGAATCAAAGTTTTCAAGGTATTCAAATGGATAATCAAAGTGCTCTACATTATTGACAAATTTTCTTCCAAACAGTACTTACAGTACTTTGATTTGTTGTTGTTGTTGTTTTGCGTTAAATCGCAAGGTTTCATCGATGTCATATTTGGAAAGAAATGTGTCTCAGATCGCTAAAAAGTACCAAATTATTCATAATGCAAATGACGATGAAGACCTTTATAATTGCGTTATTTATATTCAATTCATTATCAAACGATTTCTTTTCAAACACAAGGACGTATGAATTAGAAATAAGCTAATCATTCTGAAAACAATAGCTCAATGGAATTGAGGCGAATTATCTTGATTATTTCTCTCATTTAAACCAGGAAGGCCATTTCGTGTATTAAATAACCATTTCCAATAAGTATAATTATTGTAACCTAATAAATTGAGACAAACAGACAAAAGAAGGCTTTAAAATATATGAAGGAAAAGTAGAATATGTTAGATATTTTATTTTCATTCATTTAGTCGCCTAGAATGTGTGACTCGTCCGCAATATAAGACAGAAAAATATTGTTAAAAAGGTACCACATTTTTAAGAAAGAAACTTGATATTGTAAAAGCAATATAATTATGTGTATCTCCATTTTCTGTTTACCCTTTCCCAAATGGCAAAAGCCTAAGGTGGTTCAAATCAAAAGGCTGATGCAGACAACAAAATACATGTTGTTAAAAATAAAATTTTTGTGTGATAGAGTATGGGAAATATTGAGACAAAGGGATAAACTGCTGGTTATCAGAAGTTTATCCTTTTGCCTCAATGTTTTTCCAAATCATTCTGTTTAGGAACGTCTAAACCAGGTCTTGTTTGGTAAAGGGTTGATGTTTTGCAGGATATTTAGTTGGAGCAGAAGACTACAACACACACTACAGATGTTATGAGCGAATGTGTGGATATGACCTCCGGGACAACCTTGAACCCGTTACCAATGCCAATGGAACATATTCTACATTGCTCTTCGCTAACAGAACTATTGATATTATAAAGAAACGTGATCAAGAAAAGGTATGCATTATACATAATGCCAACGAAACATGTACTACATTTCTCTTTGCTAACCGAACTATTGATATCATAAACACACATGATCAATAAAAAGTATGTACTATACCTAATGTCAATGGGACATACTCCATATTTCTCTTTGCTAACCGAATGATGGATATAATAAACAAACATGATCAAGAAAAGGTATAAGTAATATACCAAAAGTCAACGGAACATATTTCACATTTCTCTTTGCTAACCGAATGATTGATATAATAGACAACATGACCAAGAAAAGGTTTGTACTATATCTAATGCCAACGGAACATTATTCTACATTTCTCTTCGCAAACCGAACTATTTGTACATGTACATGTATGATAATTAAAGGTATTAATCATTTCTAAGCTTAATTCGAACAAGAAATTTTAACTAAAATCATATTGATCCAGCGTTTATTTGAATTGATTACATTTGTTGTTAAGATGCAGTCCTAGTATGCTGTGATTTCACAATAGGATGTCATTTCACTTCGCATTTCTATTATCTAGGCAACTGGTAAAATTATAAAACCTTGGCAGTGTAATATCTATTGATACATTTGAGCCAGGATCTGGAAAAATGTCCCTTATAGCATTTGAGACAGTCAGGTTTCAAGATCAATCTCTGCCTAGATGTAGATCTAGCCACTGTCCATGTTACTCTCAATTGGTTGCTACAGAACATGAGGAAGCTATTGGAGGACAACATGTTTCCTGGTCAGACTGCGTGTATACGCAGGCTGATCTGGAACCATGTTGTTCTCAAATGCTATAGGGGACATTTTTCCAGATGCTGGCTCATTTGATTTATTTAATGATTTGTTTCATTTCATATCTTGATTATTATATATCAATATAATCATTTAGCAATACCTATTATGAGTTACGGATATTTTCAGCCACTATTCCTGTATATACCGTTTCAATCTGTGCATGCTCCACTCCAAGTACCCGAACAGTACATTCGACCTTACAAACATATTAAAGACAGCTTTAGGCGGACATATGCAGGCAAGTTTTATTGTGATTTAATAATCGTGTTAATTAAGTTCAACGTTTATTAGAAATACAATATCTACAACCATTGAATGAAAACGATGGTCTATCTCAAAAGTACATTCCGTGTTGTACCGTTGTTGTATTTCGCCTGTATTAATCTAAAACAATCTCACAATCAAGTCTTCCATACAAGCCAATAGCTCAATTTTAAACGAGACGTGTATATGTGAAAGTTTGCATTCATTTTTGCACAAGAGTCTTTGCCATTTATCATGCCCCGCTCGAAATGATTCTTTTAAAGGTATGGTAAGCTGTATGGACCAAGCAATTAAGAACATTACCGATGCATTAAAAGCAAAGGGTCTTTGGGATGACACGATTCTAATATTCACAACAGGTAAATATAGCCTAATCACTGGTGGTGAACTAAATATTTTTCGCTACAACAAGGTATAGATATTTTGCGTTCAATGACAATGAAATTGTTCTAAAAACAGACCGGGTTTACCGTTTTGTATTGACAAACTGTCGGTGTTGTTATAAAATCTCGTAACCACGGCTTCGATAAAGCCGTAGTTACGATATTTTATAACAACACCAACAGAATACATTGATCGCGAAAAAACGTCCCTCGCTTTGGCCGAGTTCACCACCAGTGCTAATGAAGATTAAATAAACTGACATTATTATGCTTAAATAAGAAAAGGAGTGAAACTTTTCAAAGAGAATCTTGATACTAGAACGAGGGATGATCCAAAAGTAATGGATTGATGTAAATGCTTGGTCTTAATACATGTATTTACAAAATGACGTCAAATAGCTCAACTAAAGACACTGCAACATAACTGTTGAATTTTCACTTCATATAAATAATGTTCTTACTACATCTTTACAATATTTTATTATTGCACGTTTTGTATAGGGGTGCTTATTGTAAGTGCAAATTGAATTGTAAAAGGCCGGTATATTTTTGTTCTAGTTGTGTCGTGCGACCAAGTACAACTGTCCTCTTCGTGACTGAAAAGTGCAGGGTCGCCTAAAACCACTCCAGTCTCATTTTCTGTAGGGTTGCGCAATATTTTCTGCATTATTTTGCCCACAAATCCTGTCTATATCTACACCAGTGCCTTCTGTAACAGCTTTCAATCTGTCAAAGTATACCAATTTATAACAGGTTGGGTTTTCTCAACTGGTGTCTTGCAGAGCAAAAGGTGGAAGGGCGTTTTTAGGCATTCTAAATTTGTAATTTTGAGTCCGAACCCTATGTTCTTAATGAATTGTTTCCAATGAGTACCCACAAAAAATGGTTTAATGAACAATAAATGATACTTTACATTAAGAAGTCATAATCCCTTCTCATGTGTTGTTCTGTCATGTCTACAGACAACGGTGGTAGAGATACATGCAAGTGGTAGCACCTTTTGCCAAATCAGAAAATCGCTGCTTTATCACCAAAAATTGCGCAACTGCGGCTTAAGACAAGCTGCAGGTACGAGATTTTCGAAGAAAAGCGACATATATTTTTGTTTTAGTCTAGTATTTCTAATGTCTTCAGATAATGGCGGTCAGATTCATGCGGGTGGTAACAACTTCCCACTCCGTGGTTGGAAGGCCTCGCTATGGGAGGGAGGCATGCACGGTGTCGGATTCGTCAGTGGACCTCTGTTGGACGACCGCATCCGGGGAACTGTGTCACGTGGTCTCATTCACGTGTCTGACTGGTTCCCTACACTTGTGCGTTTAGCGGCTGGCGACTTGAATGGTACCCTGCCCCTTGACGGATTTGATCAGTGGAATACTATCAAGTGAGTTCTTTCAACCCTTTCCTTAATCCGAGTCTTCTCTGATGTAAATACGCTCTTTGATATTTTGATTTTTTGCTATTTACATCAGAGAGCGTTGCTCTTTGAAAACAGCAGAAAGTTCGGTAACGTTACAAGTAGTGAAGCTTTGTTTTTGTGTATCATATCGAATCACTCGGTAAAACACTGTAGGGTATAGATCAATTAATCATTTTTTGTCATACCTGACCAAAAATTTCATTTCAAATCGGCCTGCTGGAAGAGTATAACCTTTGGTTTTGAATGGAAGGTCAAGGTAAACAAAGGCTGCTCAGGTGAGGGTTGTTGCAAAACATTGCCTATAAACCTTTTGGAAATACTTTTCGGTCGTAATTTGTTCAGCAGCCATAACAATAAATGGTTCATTTATCGATACCATCAGGCGTTTTAAGGATATCGTTTAAGATCGGACGGTGAACGATGCGCAACATCGAGTTGCGAACTTCTTGATATTTTCAAAGAGCAACGCTCTCTGATGTAAATAGCGAAAAATCAAAATATCAAAAAGCGTATTTACATCAGAGAAGACTCGGATTACCCTTTCCTAAACGACAAAATTTTAGGTTTGTCCAATTTCAAAGATGTTACAGACGACAATTTCAGGCTGATGAAATTTCAAAAAATATTTCGATTTTGGCTAAGAAATCATTTTGGAAAATGAAGAAATTGCTTGTCACAAGCAAGTTCTTCATTTTCCAAAATGTTTTCCCAAGCATTTTCTTATTATGGAGGCAAAATACGTCTTGGCAGAAGTGGGCTAAACATGTTCACAGACGACTGAATCATAAGCTGATTCAAATGGAAAAAACAAATTGTAGACAAGAATATGGATGTTGATGAATATGAAATTAAGGTGGCGCTATATATCTAGCTCAAAAATTATCGAGGCAAATAGAAAATGCTGGTTCTTAGTAGTTTGTTCTTAGTCTTATCAATTCATTTCTGTTGGGATATTGAAATCTGGTCTTGTTTGGCAAAGGTTTCAATTCGACTATTTTTTCAGACATACCAAGTGGCGTTATTTGTGTAGGTTTTACATCAACAAGCACCAACCCGAATTTTAGGTCTTGCACCCCTTATGAGATTCACACGTTGTCAGAATTATTCGGGCTACGTCATAAACATTCGGCGATGGGATGTACCACTGTCGAATGTTCACGACGACGCCTGAATAGTTTCGGATACGTAATAATGTTAAAAACGTCGCACGAAAAATTCCAACGTCTATTGAATCACATGATGGGTTGACAACCTAAAGACTGTGTTTCAAATAGTGCGAGTAGTTATTGAAACTCGTGGATGCACTTTGTAAAAGCTATAATTAACAGATTTCTAACAACATCTAAGACTTTCCTTATCGAAAGCCAATCCATACGTCATAAAACTGATATTTTATTTTCCGAAAATTAAATCTACATCGAATGATTATCAAATAAAAGGACGAAATGCTCGTTGTCGAAATTAAATGATTTTCTCATTTTTTCAAACACTTCATCTTTTAGTGTCACCAAAAGGTGACAATGATTTAGCAAAGCATTGTTTTATTTCTGATTATTTTACTTTTAGTGGGTTTCCTAGTCCTCGTAATGAGTTGCTTCACAATATAGACCCGCTATACCCAGATCACGGCTCCCCCAGAAAAGGCAGTCCATTTGATACCAGAACTCGGGCAGCTTTGAGAGTCGGAGACTGGAAAATTATCACTGGTGACCCAGGTAAACTTCTCCCATTACCAGTTGCAAACATTTGGGCAGTTCAAAATTCAGAGATCATTCAAGTTGAGGACATTTTCACATTTTCTATAATTCTTGGTAGAAACATTGTTTAAAATGGAGAAATTGCTTGTCTCAAGCAATTTCTCCATTTTCCACATTGCTTGCCAAAGCATGTATCGTGTGAGGCGTCAAAAGGCGTCATTGTGTTGGAAATGGTTAACCCGTGTCCTACTGACTTCGAACTTTCTTTCACATCACATGTTCAAGCTAATTGCCAAATAAACGAACATTTTAATTAGTTTTTCCAAAAGTTTTGTACAATTATTAACTAAAAAGCAGACAGTGTACGCTCTAATCAGATTATACAGCTTACTGCCTGCCAAAGCTTTGATTGCAAAAGAAGTGACTGTATGTCGTTACAGCAAAGGCTGAGAAATAAGCCATATTGTCTTTAACCCTTTCCCAATCAAGACCTGGTTTTGACGTCCCTTATAGATATGGCTTGGGAAAAAACATCAAGACAAAACAAGAAACTGCTGATAACCAGCAGTTTCTCCTTTTGTCTCAATATTTTCCATACTATATTATACACAAATTCTATCTTAAACAAGGTTCATTTGTCGTTTGCAGCAGCTTTTGAAATGGAAATTTTGCCGTTTCGGAAAGGGTTAAAAAACATTGTCAAAACAATCTCATTTATATTGGATTCCCTTACAGAAGACGTTCTTAAAGTGACATTTCACATTTATTTCATTTTTGGAAGCAAATTTTCCAAATTTGCTTCTCTTAGCAGCCATGCGTCTCTGCACTTTACCATTCTCTGCATACCACACAACATCTTCCGGTCTTCCTCACTATAAATAGTTCTATCAAAAGCAAAGATTAATGAGGTAACAGTCATTCGAATATTCAATATGTAAGTCTGAAGTTATGTGTAGATATTGAATTGTGTGACTGAAAATGAAACATTCAATTAATCATGCCTCTAAGAGAAGCAAAGATCAACGTAGTAATTTTCTTTATTATGGTTCAAAGAATTAGTCCAATGGCCTTCCTTGTAAATGGGTCAGTCAAGTTTACTGAACTATGAAATATATTCAGCTTACACAAACGATTAATATGCATGAAGTTGTGCTAAAAATAAATACAACTCCATCATGAAATCAAAGTATGCAAGGTATTCTGGATAATCAAAGTACTTAATCAAAATACTCTACCAATCAAAGTATTCAAGGTATTCAAATGGATAATCAAAGTACCTAATCAAACTACTCTATTTCTGGCCCCGGTTTCTCGAAAAAACTTAAGTATGTTCTCAAATCTGAGCACAGTGCTCAAATTGCATGAAATCCACGTGAACTTCAATGGAATACCCTTCAACGTTGGAGAGTATCCCTTTGATGTTGAGCATGTTCTCATGAGAATATACTTAAGTTTTTTTTTCGAGAAACTGGGGCCTGGACAGGCCTACATTTTTGAAAAATTTGCTTCCAAACAGTACTGTCAGTACTTTGATTTAAAAGTATGTCTTGATGCAAAGATTGTTTATTCTAATGCGTAGAAACACTATCAGTTTTTTTTGAAGTTGTTATCTATAAGCGAAAAATACACCTTCAAAGTTGAGGCAGAAATGACAAATTCTATATAAATCTGAACTGTTGTCCACAACAATTTGTTTAATTTTAGCACAAAAATATATATTTCCCGTAAACGGTTCAATATTTTGGCTTGAAATTTTCAGAATTTTCATAAGAAAACATGCTCTTTCAGATAGAATAAAAGTAAAAATTATGTAAAAATAATTGTGAAATGTCACTTTAAACAATTAGATTGAGTCAGAATGTTGATCCCCCCCCCCCCCCGCCCAAGCCCCCTCCCTCGGCCCGTATTCAAATAGTAGCAATTATTCTGCTTGTCAAAGCGTTAACCTTTTGCCAAACAACACCGGGTTGCGATGTTCCAAATAGAAAATGGATTGAGACACAAGAAGAAATTGCTGATATATTGTACACAAATTGTATTTTATACCCATATCAACACACACTTTGTTGTCCTTTTTTCCAAATTGAAATAGTCTAAGTTTTTGTCATTTGTGAAAGAGTTAAGGTAGCTCATCCTATTGAAATTTTTCGGACGACGTTGTAAACATTCTGCTCAAAATAGAATGCTCCAAAGCAAAACGTTTACGACGTCGCCCGAATAAGTTTTGATACGCTTACGAATGTAAAATACGTCGCATGAAGTATTCCGACGTCGCGTGAGACTGATCTCTTTAACCCTTTCCCAAACAAGACCTGGTTTTGATGTCCCTTATAGAAATTGATTTGGAATTATTGAGACAAAAGAAGAAACTGCTGATAACCAGCAGTTTCTACTTTTGTCTCAATATTTTCTAAGACATATTTTACACAAATTCCATCTTTTATAACTTCAATTTTGTCAATGTTTGGCAGTTTTTGAAGTGGATCACCCTTAAATTTTGTTGTTTGGTAATGGGTTAAATGTTTTACAGGTAACGGAAGTTGGGTTCCTCCTCCATCTGACAAGACTTTACGCTTCTTTCCCCACGTTGACCCAGACAACAAGAATGTTTGGTTGTTTAACATTACTGCAGACCCTACCGAGCACCATGATCTGTCACAACAATACCCGGATGTCGTGGATAGTATGTTGCAGAAACTGAAGGCTTATCAGGACACGGCTGTACCGTGTAGGTATCCGAAGACGGACAAAAGAGCTAATCCAGCATTGCTTGGGGGATATTGGGGGCCATGGGAATAGCTTTGCTTGTGGAAATATATCCATTTATATATAATAAGTTTATTTAAGGTAGAATACTCGTAATGTGGCCATTATGAAATTCACAAATCATCGGATTTGTTCGAGCTGCGTCGTTATGTCTACCGAACCTATTCGGGCGCGGTGGTAAACATTCGGCGGTGGAAAGTTCCACCGCCGAATGTTTTCGACGTCGCCCGAATAATTCCGACGTCGCGCAAATTTCATTATGGGTAGACTACCTTAATTGAACAAATATTATGGGAAACTTTCGGAAGGGTTTTATGTAAACACCGAGGGCTAGACCTGGGCCCCGTTTTACTAACGAACTTACAATCATATTTTTGTGTAAACTGTGTTACAAGGCATCTGATTGCACGAAAAATCAGATAAGGCCAATCAGGTTTGTTGTTACAAGTAATTACGCAAAAAATAATCGTACGTTCGTTAGTAAAACGGGGCCCTGACGTTTATGTCTTCAAATCATCCCCTGCAACTGCGTGTTTAATTTGTCAACTTTGTTGAAGTTGTTTAAAAATGGTTAATGTAAATGTTTTACAAAATATGTAACCAAAAATACATGACTGGTATTTTAGATGCTTTATTTTTCGTTCTTTTTATCACTGTGTTTTCATATGTATGTGTTCAACATTTTATGTACAAGCACCTATTTGATCTCCAAATACAGAGAAACTATAATAGATTCACAATTAAACGAGAATAATTACAGTTGAACTGCTTTATCAAAACAACTGAAATTATTCTCGTTTAATAACGATTTTTTTTTATAGAAATCTATCACAAAAGGCGATAAAATATACCCGCCACTACATTTGTCCGGACAAGCAATTTTGTCGACAATAGGCAATAACATAGTGGATAACCCACGTGACTTTTGGGAAGCGCAAAACAGCGAAAAAAATCGTCCGCTTCAAGGTATGTTTTGTTGAATTTCTCAGCTTATACACTATTGATTTTGACGAGATAAAGTGCACGGAACGCGCCTTTGAGAGGGCTATTCCCGTTTGTAACTCACTCTGCTCCGAATCCCGCGGTTTCTTTAAACATTCAAGCGAATGCACGTGAAATATTCCCACTTTCGTTTTGCACTTTGGCGTGTTTTTGTCCTCTGTATGGCGGGATGCCAGGCAAAGATACAAAATGGCATAAATAAGCAACCATACCACAATGAGACCTATCAACTTGTGAAGTTTCATGATTCTACCTTTAAGGAAGAATACCCGTAATGTAGCAAATTCATAAAACACGGGATTTTTTCGAGCGTCGTTGTTACGTATCCGAAACTATTTGGGCGCGGTCGTAAGCATTCGGTGGTAGAAAGTTCCACCGCCGATTATTTTCGACGTCGCTAGAATTATTCCGACAATTTGCGAATCTCATTAGGGGTAAACAACCTTAATAGTTTTCGAGGTGTGCAGACCTACCACAGCAAAGCTTCCTTTTTGTTTTGCACATGTTGAGTTTTTTGTCTTCAAGTTTCTTTACAGATATAAATCGTCGTATAGAGATTAATTCGAGTTTTTTTTTTTTTTTTTTGTTTTTGTTTTTAGCTCACCTGAGCACGAAGTGCTCAAGGTGAGCTATTGTGGTCGCTTTTTGTCCGTCGGCGTCCGTCCGTCCGTCCGTCCGTCTGTTCACATTTTGTTGTTACCACTCTAGCACCCACAAATATTGACCAATCTTAACCAAACTTGGTCAAAACATGTATGACCATAAGTTCTCGGATGAGTTAGATTTTGAGTCAGATCGGACTTGGAAGTCTAGAGTTATGTGCCCTTGAATATCAAAAAATGGCTACTTTTGACTTTGTTACCACTCTAGCATCTACAAATATTGACTAATCTTGACAAAACTTAGTCAAAACATGTATGACAATAATCTCTTGGATGAGTTCGATTTTGGGTCAGATCGGATTAGGAAGTCCGGAGTTATGCGCCCTTGAATATCAAAAATTGCTAGTTTTGCCTTTGTTACCACTCTAGCATCTACAAATATTGACCAATCTTAACCAAACTTGGTCAAAACATGTATGACAATTACTTCTTGAATGAGTTAGATTTTGGGTCAGATCGGATCAGGAAGTCCGGAGTTATGCGCCCTTGAATATCAAAAATCGCTAGTTTTGACTTTGTTACCACTCTAGCATTTACAAATATTGACCAATCAAGACAAAACTTGGCTAGAATGTTGGTAACCATACAATAATGAACGATTTTGATTTTCATTGTCATCGAAGTAGGAAGTCTTGAGTTATGTGCCCTTGAATTTGATAAATTTGCCGTTTTCCACTTTGTTTACACTTTAGCATCCACATTTATTGACCAATCAAGACAAAACTTGGCAACAATGTTGGTAACCATAAGATGCTGTATGAGTTAAATTTTCAGCTTGATCGGACCAGCAAAACCAGAGTTATTGGCCCTTGAATTTCATAAAATTGCCGTTTTCGACTTTATTTTCACTGTAAAAAACACAAATATTGACCAATCAAGACACAACTTGGTCACAATGTTGGTGACCATGAGATCTTATTGATTTCATTTTTCATATTGATCAGACTAGAAAAACCAGAGTTGTGTGCCCTTGATTGTGACAAAATTGCCAATTTCGTTTTTAATTTCACTCAAACAGCAATAAATATTGACCAATCAAAAAAACAACTTGGACATAATGTTGATGAGAATATCATTATCAGAACAGAGTTATGTGCCCTGGATTATGACAAAATTGATGTTTTTTTTATCAACTTAGTTTTCACTTTAACAGCCACAAATATTGATCATTAAAGATTAAAAATGCTGTTTGCAGCTGGATCATAATCTCGCATCTTAAGTTTCGTGTTCTTGTTTTAGAGATACCTAGGTCTTGTAAAAGGTGGGTCTTGCTCTGCATAGAGAAAGTTTCAAACTTCTATCAGGTGAGCGATCCAGGGCCATCTTGGCCCTATTGTTTTTTGTCGTTTGGATTTTAAAAGGTAAAACATATGTTACAGATGACTTCAATAACAGCTTGGTTTTAAACATCATCTTAATGTTCATATCTCAAAGCTTTTACGTTGACGTTTAACTAAATGTAGATTTAGCCCAGAGAATAAAACCGGAAAATTGTCAATTGTAAATTCGTCTTTAGCTTATGTAAGCGAACTCCACTGGTATTAACCCATTACCACACAATTACTCTTTTTGACTCCCAAAAGAAAAAGCCTTTAAAACGTTGTGGAAAATGAAGAAATTGCTTGTGACAATCGCACACATTACTGTGTATGCGAAAGTATTCTATGAAATGGCAGTTAATTTTGTGCTTAAAATAGACTTGGTATGCAGTTATGTTTTGATAAACCGTCGGTGTTGTTGTTAAATCTCGTAACTACGGCTTGTTTCAAGCCGTAGTTACGAGATTTTATAACAACACGTACGAAATACAAGTGTTTTTCCGAAATAACGTCACTGTTTACTTTATAAAATCGTGCCCTATTTGATTTATCTTTTGACAGGTATTAAGGATGAATGGCTTTGAATGAACACCGAAAAATCATATCAATGGCATAGAATTCTGTGCTAAAAAGAGACCTTTATGTTTTGATAAACAGATGGTGTTAAATGGTATAAAATCTGGAACTACGGCTTGAATCAAGGCGCAGTTGCGAGATTTTATAACAACACATACAAAAATACTATTGTTTGTCCAAAATTACGTCACTGTTTAGTTGATAAAATCGCATCAACGGCAAAGAATTCTGTGCTAGAAATAGACTGTGTTTACCTTTATGCTTCGATAAACAGATAGTGTTATTATAAAATCTCGTAACTTCAGAATGAATCAAGCCGTAGTTGCGAAATTTTATAACAAAACATACGGAAATAATATTGTTTGTCAAAAATTACGTCACAGTTAACTGGATAAAATTGTTCCCTATTATCCCATTAATACCCCAGTTTCCATGACGTAGCATCACCGTGTTTCTTTCTGACAAACACATCATAAGACTTTGATGTACATCAGTGCTCAGTAATATGAACAACAACAACAACAACAACAACAACAACAACAACAACAACAACAACAACAACAACAACAACAACAACAACAACAACAACAATAGCAACAACAACAATAGCAACAGCAGACACCTTCAATTCTGAATAAATTGTCTATAGATAGCAATCTCTCCGACTGGCTGAGACATACATTCTAAAGTACATAACAATCGATGTGATTGGACGAGACGAATGTGTAGGTTGTTATGTGTTTTTTTACCAACGCTTGGCTGGGATATACGAGGCCCCTACAGACAAAAAGTTCCCAGCGTTATGTGTGAATTTGACTCACAAGGATTTTGAAAGAAACGAAAAGAGAAAATCAAGGCTGATAATTACGTATGATATTTGTATTGATAAAATATATAAAACCTGGGAATGTTTTGACTGTACCTCGTATTTTTATACGACGAACATGGTCTCAGATCAGCTATCGTGTATCCATGTTGTTCGCAAACAGACAATTGTATTCTTTTTTGTATACCTAAATTGGTGGATACATGTATGTTGTCTCCAACCATAACTATTCAATTTTCAATTATGCATAAACAGAATTTGGAGTCAGAGATCAGCATGGTTCCTGATCAGACTACTCTGATACATAGTCTGATCTAGATCAGACTGCATCGATCTTGAACCATTGTGCTCGCAAATGATAAAAAGGGTCAATGTCCAGATCCTGGTCTAGACAAGCGTTTGCTTTATTGCTGTAAACCCATTACCAAACGGCAAAATATTAGATTGGTCAATTTCAAGTATCTTGAAAACGACAATTTCAAGTGAATGGATTTTTTTATTTTATTGGCCTTTCGAAGTAGAAAACATTGTGGGAAATGAAGAAATTGCTTGTCACAAGCAATTTCTTCATTTTCCACATTGTTTTTCAATGTTTTTATCTTTGGGGTTTCAAAATGCGCCAATGTGTTACTATAATACGTTCAAAGTTAAACGAGAATAATTTACGGTTGTTTTGGTTTATTTTTAGGTAGAACTACTACCTTTATGTGCGTAAAATTAAAGCAAGACAACCGTATCTATTCTCGTTTAATTGTGAATCTATTATATAGTAAATCCTTTCCTAAAAAAACATGTATAGTGTTGTTTTCTAAATGAATTGTCTAATTCTAAATACCTTGGTCCTTTTGCTGTTTCAAGCCAGAATTTTACCAACACGTGAGCTTGTTTACAGATTGGGACATATTTCTCCCCAATATGTATTAGATAGAGGCTGTATAGTAGATTCTACGCGATATAAACATTCAAATGCGGGCAGTGTCTTGAATGTTTATATCGCTTAGTATTCGTCCTAGTTTTTGGACCAATGAAATTACAGTATATTTGACAATTTCGGCGCTTTATTTCACATAAACGCACTGCCGGCCAATTTATGTCACGGATATACATAACCACGCCCCCGTTTCCTGTGCAGTTATGAAATATGGTGAAATTTTTGGGAAAATGATGTAATTTTTGGGAAAATAATGCAATTCTAGTAAGACCCGCTCGATAGTAGCTCCGGTCAGAGGCGTGGTTTGAAAAATGACAATAGAAGCGTATGATTTCATTGGTTGACGAACACTAAGTCAGATAGAGTCTATATAGTAGACTCTGCGCGATATAAACGTTCAAAGACTGCGCCTTTTGAACGTTTATATCGCGTAGAATCTACTATACAGCCTCTATCTAATACGTAGAATATACTATACAGACTCTTTCTGATTTAATGTTCGTCAACCAATGAAAACATGCGCTTCTACGATCATTCTTCAAGCCATGCCTCCGACCGGATCTACTATCGATCGGATCTTACAAAAAATACATCATTTTTCCAAACGTTACATCATTTTTCCAAAAAAAAAATTGATTAAAGGGACATTTCATTTTTTAAAATATATGTTGGTGCCAAGATTGGTTATTCTTATGGGTATAAAATCTATCAGTTTTTAATTGGACGTCCGAAAGGACGTACAATTCTTATAACCACTTTTGGACAGGCGAAATGGGTTTTCATTACCAAAAAACCCTTTCTCAGCCTCAATTGTCAGTTGACCAAAATTCAAAATAGATTTTGCGACCATACAGGAAAACTGTCGTATCTTTTCCTACTTTCTATGTGTTCTCTAACAAATACTATAAGATTCATTGGCCGATTCAATTCATGCCACGTCTTAACCAACTTTACGATCTTTTTTCGATTTAATCATTTTCTTGTAGTTTTTCGACTTTCGTAATATTTATTGTGTAAAGGGTAAGCTCTTTAGAAAGCGATACATGCATACACTATGGTTATAATGTAAACAGACACCCTATATATCAGCAGCAGCGATAGCTCAAACGGGAAAGGATTAACCTCGCAACCTTTTTTTCAGTTTGAAATTTGGAACGCCGTTGGTTCAAAACCAGTTCGGAATATTTCTTCTGTAAAACGTTTGTTTTTCTTGATGTGTTTACTGAAAACACACATTTTAGAATGATTACCCAATTTAATGCACGTATTGTGTATGATAGGTTCCTTTTCTTTGATCATTGTTGTTTAAGTCTTTGACATATTTAAAGGAACGGGGTTTCCACGAGACGTACTTTGGAACCAGGGTTTTGAAATTGATTATCGGGGAGTGAGTTCATTTCGCAACTCGGGTTCGACTCGATGACAAATCGGGGTTCCATCTGAACAGCCTCAGATGAGACACTAGTGAAATCCACCTATTCAGAAAAACAGTTGCTCTTACGAGTTTTTTTTTCTCCAGCATCTGTATCACTGATATTCGACAGTATCATGACCTATTTACATACTGATCGATGATCATGACAACAATGATTATTACTAGTATAAGACTAAGTGGCAGCGATCTGTATTTATTTCGTTTAAGAGACCCGTTTACGTGTATTGAGCTAAGAATATGAAGCAATGGGTCTGCAACAGATGGTACCTGGATGATTATATGAATATGTTTACAGATAGGGACATTGCTATTCTCAAATTTTCGTTGATAATGATATGAAGATTTAAATTGCTTATTGTACTCCACTGCCATTTTTCCGATGGCACGTTCCCAATTTCTTCTTTTTATGCACATCTGTAGATGTAAGGATGCTGCGGTAGTACTTGTATGAGGAATCCATGGTTAGGTGCTCCAATTCATCTGGTATTTTGTTTCAGGAAAAGTATGTATTGAATTTGTTTTGTAACCACAACCAGGGAAAACTGCTACCGTGTTTTTTTCTTTTTTTACTCTAAACAGGAATAAAAATAAAAGTGCTTGGAGCACTATATTAAGACGCCTCTCATTGATTGAGCGGAATTGTATGTAAATGATCGGCGTTTCATTACTTTATTTCGTTGAATTTGTGTTAAGATCGATTCTAAATCACTGCGGTCGTTTTTTCGCCAACGATGGTGGAGATAGAAGTCGAACAAGAGTGCCATGGTCACAATATACGCCGCCACTTATAAAACTTGAGACAAAAAATGACATTGACAAGGATTTATGAATATTCACACAAAAACCTTTAAAAAGTTCACAAAAAGGTTTTTATAAATATCCAGTCAAAAACCTGGAAGGAATTGCGTTCACGAGACTGAAATATCATTAAGCCCTAGAGACTAAGATTGAAGGGGGCATAACTCAGGCAAAAATCAATGAACCATAAAATCCTTACTTCATGCACATCTACCAATTAAGGTAATAACATCCACCAAGTTTCTTAAGGATCCAGTCAGAATCTTAGAAGAAGTTGTGTTGACAAGGCTGCAATTTCAATCAGCCCCAGAGACTAAGTTTTAAGGGGGCATAACTCTAGAAAAAATCAATGAACCATAAAATCCTTCCTTCATGCAAATCTACCAATTGAGGTGATTGACCAAGTGTCATTAATATCCAGCCATAAACGTAGGAGGACTTGCGTTGACAAGGCTGCAATTTCAATAAGCCCCACAGACTAAGTTTTTAGGGGGCATAACTCTGGCAAAAATCAATGAACCATAAAATCCTTCCTTCATGCACATCTACCAATTGAGGTGATAACATTGACCAAGTTTCATTAAGATCTAGCCAGAAACTTAGGAGGAGTTGTGTTGACAAGGCTGCAATTTCAATAAGCCCCAGAGACTAAGTTTTTAAGGGGCATAACTCAGGCAAAAATCAACGAACCATAAAATCCTTCTTTCATGCACATCTACCAATTAAGGTGATAATATTGACCAAGTTTCATTAAGATCCAGCCAGAAACTTAGGAGGAGTTGCGTTGACAAGGCTGCAATTTCAATAAGCCCCAGAGACTAAGTTTTTAAGGGGCATAACTCTGGCAAAAATCAACGAACCACAAAATCCTTCCTTCATGCACATCTACCAATTGAGGTGATAGCATTGACCAAGTTTCAAGAAGATCCAGCCAGAAACTTAGGAGGAGTTGCGTTGACAAAAAAAGTGGACGGACGTACGGACGGACGGATGGACGGACAAACGGATGGACGGACGGATGGACGGACGGACAGACGGAGAAGATGACGCCAATATACGTCCGCCTCCGGCGGCGTATAAAAAAGATGATTAAAAAGAACAACGTCTGAGTAGAATTCGAACCCAGGGCCTTCCGGATATAACATGTGTAAAGAGTACAAGGTGAATGCTCTGCTAAGTGAGCTATCGCGGCTTTCATTTATGTAGCGCGTTGGCATACATTTTGAATTGCTTTGTAGCGTACTTTATAAAATCAATGAAAAGTATAACTGACGACAATACTCATAGTAAACCGAAACAGGAAGACAAAAGTGCTAATCGCATGGCCTTAATTGAATTTGGTAATCAAATTAATAGTGATTATTCATAGCGACAAATCAGTTGTCTTGAAACGGCAATCAAATCAATTTGAAGCCTGAGAAGGGTTTTCTGGTATTAAAGCCGATTTCGTATATCCGAAACCGATCTTATAGAATTAAACACAGAAGAATGAATAAAATATCTTTCGTTCATGTACAATCCCGCTCAATCAATCAGAGACGTCCAATTACAGTGCTCTCAGCACTTTGATTTGAAGTTGTTGATGATAAGCGATAAACATGCCTTTAAAGTTTAGACAAAAACGACAAATTCTATATACATCTGAACTGTTGTGGACAACAATTTGTTTAATTTTAACACAAACATGTTTTAATATTTCTCGTCAACGGCTCGATATTTTGGCATGAAAATCAATGTTCTTTGAGATAGAATTAAGTAAAATTTATGTAAAAATAATTGTGAAATGTCACTTTAATCAAATGCGCAAGATTATTAGCCCATGACGCTAAAAAATCAACGGAAGTATTTTCCCGCCAAAATATGTGTAAAGACCCTTGAACTTGTCTTCACATCACAATCATCTGTGATAGTGGGGGAGCTTAAGTCCAAAAAGTGGCAGAACACTTCACTTTGTGATACAAGCACCAAATTTGGCACAAATGTTCCTCAGAGTGTACTTTTTTCAAAACAAATGGTATCCACGATGTAAAATCAATATGGCGGCCATTTTCCAAGATGGCTGCCATTTCTAAAGGTAAAAAAATCAGAAAAAATACTTCGTTTCGAGATACAAGCACCAAATTTGGCACAAATGTTTCCCAGAATATACTCTTTTCAAAACATATGGTATCCACCATGACAAACCAACATGGCTGCCAAATTCTGAGATGGCCGCCATCCCTATATTTAAAGAAAATAAAAAAAAAAACTCTTTTTGAAGATACAAGAACCAAGTTAAGCTCACATGTTCATAAAAGTATACTAATTTCAAAACATATGGTATCTACCTTAAAAATCCAACATGGCTGTCATTTTCCAGAATGGCCGCCATCTTCATAAAAGTAAAAACATCTGAAAAAATCCTTATCTTTGAGATACAATCACCAAATTTGACACAGATGTTTCTTAGAGTTAACTGTTTTCAAAAAGCAAAATATCCATAGTGAAATCAACCTTGTGGTCATTTCCCAAGATGGCCGCCATTTCTGTAACTCAACATATTGGATAACGCTTCTTTTTGTGATATAAGCACTAAATATAGCACACATGTTCGTAAGAATGTATCATTTTCAAAAATAATGGTATCCACTGTGAAAACACAACAACATGGCTGTCATTTTCAAAGATGGCTGCCATTTACATGTATATATAGACCTCAATATGGGTAAAAAACATTTTCAATGTAAAAACGGATTTTTTACACAAACTTTTTTTTGCGGAGTAGATGTTCTTTGTAAAATATGTTATCATACGTGATGTATCGGAATTTGCTTCCATTTTTTTTCTAAATGGCTTTAGTATGTATATACATGTAGATAATCTAGTTTTCAATTCGCCTTACTTCAACATTCATTTCGGCATTCATTACAACATATTTCTTCAAAAAATCATGTATAACTTGACTTTGATATCATTTGAAAAGCAGTTGTAACGTTTAGTTTGGGTTGTGTCAGTTATGTTTTTTTGCTGTTGGTTATGTTTATGTTTTTAGAGGATTGTAACTAAATGTGTTACCATGTTTTTGTTGCAATGCGCATAAAAGTTTCTGCATGTTAATAGCGCTGTCCTATTTATGGACTACTATCATTGTAGGTGAAGACAAAACAGCTGACATTTCAATAGGCCTTTACGGTGGCCATTTCGATTATCATCTATACAAGTAACAAACTATAATTCAATATAACCAAATTTATAGTGTTCGATCCTACATAAATTGTCATTGAAACATCAATAAGTAATCTCTTAACAAGCTTTGTCATCGTAAAAAGTTTGCTTCCCACAAAAATAGTTGTCTTAGCATAAAATTAAAGACATGGGTTCTTCATGGCCAATGACAAATCATAAACTACAAACTATGAAATACAAAATATAGATTGTTTCTGCAATATAAAGGAAGTACGAGGGGCGTTCATTAAAGATTTCCCCTAACCAACTTCCAATAAGTATAGAACATTGAAACTAGGCACAAATATTAATCTTTCTTTACATGTCCTCTAGCCAGAGAGATACTCTTGTGCCGTCGTTTAATGAAGTTTTGGAGACCTGTTCTGTAGAACACCATAGATTGCGCCCGAAACCTTGCGTTGACTTTATTGTGGCATCATCAATGACTGACTGTGGGCGCCCAGGAATCGGACTGTTTCCACAGACTTACGTCCACACTTGAACTGAGTATACCAGTATTTGTCAAAGTCGTATGACGGGACATCATCCCGAAAACTTCTTTAATGTCATCAAATTCTCTTTTAGAGTGCGACCTTTCAAATACTGGAATCTGATGACTGCTTGCGCTACCTTACTTAACTTCAGCATAAGGAAATGAGAAACAAAGTACATTTCAGAGCTGCAATTTTTCATGTCACCTATAGAGGTATACGGTAATGTATGTGTACAATTTCAACTTCCTACCTCAACTAAAAGTAGGTCGGGGGAAATCTTTAATGAACGCCCCTCGTAACTTATTCGTTCTATGTATTATATGTATATCATTATTCTGTACAAAATATATGATTGGCTGAGAGGCCTTAAATACAATTTTGAAAGAATAAACATCAAATGGTGATAGAATAATATAGTTTTCCATATTTTTGAAAAAGAAAATAAACAACAAACCCTGTTGTCAGTTCAATAGGGAATTAATAACGCTTAATATTTTATGTAAAAACAGTTTTGTGCCTTTTTAGATATATTTGACAAATATTTCTCTTAATAAAAATGTGCATGCACAAAATATTCCTTACTGTATACTTTGATATATAGTTACATTGACAATAATTTGTAGAACATATAGTCTTCAAAATGCATGGCATCGAATTGAAAAGTCAAAATACCTTGTTGATTTCAAATAAGTCCACCTTTCAAAGTCAAAATAGTGGTCTTTCATTTTGTCATGCAAGCCCCCATTTCACGCAAATGTTTCTTAGATTATATTTTCTTCAAAATACCGTACATAGTATCTGCCATGAAACACTAACAAAGCTGCTGCAAAATTTGTAAGATAACTGTATACAAATTTTAAAGGTTCAAATATTTAAAAGATCTACAAAATGATCACAATGACACTAATTTGCAGCTTAATACTTTAAAAGTTGTTGATACATTATTGTGGCTTTATTTGTATCAAATCTTCAGTTACAAATTAAAGGAATGTTTTTTTAAGTGGTAGCCGAGTAGTTCTTTAACACACCATGGTGAAAATATTGACCAAGACAATTTCGCAAGAACAGCAATACTGACAAAATTGTTTGGTTAACGGTGAATTCTAGTCAGTCCGTCAAATTTTGGAATTATTTTGTTTTTGAGCACAAGAACAATTTTGCTATAAATTGTCATAGTCTTTATCACGTTATGTCAAAATATGGCTATGTAAGATATCATATTTTAAAAAGAATAACTGATCCACAAAAACTTGAGAAGAAAATGGCGTTAGTAACCTAGGAAATTATTTTAACCCATATGTAATCTATAGAGATGGCAGTCATCTTGGAAAATGGCAGCCATGAGGTTGTTTTATCTTGGTGGAAACCATTATGTCTGAAAATGGTTTACTCTGAGAAACTTGAGTGCCAAAATTGGTGATTATATTACAAAAAGAAATATTTTCCAATATTCAGAGTATAGAAATGGCGGCCATCTTGGGAAATGGCCTATGGATATCTTGCTTTTTCAAAACAGTTCACTCTTAGTAACATCTGTGTCAAATTTGGTGATTGTATCTCAAAGATAAGGATTTTTTAAGATTTTTTTTTTCTTTGAAGATGGCGGCCATTCTAGAAAATGGCAGCCATATTGGATTTCTAAGGTGGATACCATATGTTTTGTAAAAAGTGTACTTTTATGAACATATGTGCTTAATTTTGTGCTTGTTTCTTCAAAAAGAAGGATTTTCTTGATTTTCTTTACATGTAGGGATGGCGGCCATCTTAGAAATTGGCAGCCATGTTGGTTTTTTATGGTGGATACCATATGTTGTGAAAAGAGTATATTCTAGGGAACATTTGTGCCAAACTGGGTGCTTGTATCTTGAAATGAAGTATTTTTTTCTGATTTTTTACGTTTAGAGGTGGCGGCCATCTTGAAAAATGGCCGCCATATTGGTTTTCATCGTGGATACCATTTGTTTTGAAAATAGTACACTCCGAGGAACATTTGTGCCAAATTTGGTGCTTGTATCACAAAGTGAAGTATTTTGGGATAAGCTCCCCCACTATGACCTATAAAAATGTAAGTGCAGGTTTATTCAACCTGTATTAACGGCTTTGTAGCCCGCCGATAAAAAGCAATTGGTATGTATGATTTGGACTGAATATATCGGTATGTAAAATTGCCATTTCTGCTTATAATCCGTCTAGATGAAATTATACTGATAAAATCACACGCATTAACCTTTTCCCAAACACTACTTTGTTTTGTTCTCCAAATAAAAACGACTTTCGAAAATATTGAGGCAACAGAAGGAAATGCAGGGTACTGGTCAACATTTGCTCCGTTTACCGAAATATTTTCTGTTGTTTTTTTTGCACAAACCCAATTTTATCAACACTTTTTTTGTTATTAAGATGCTTAGAAATGCGATCAACATTGAAATTGGTAGTTTGCAAAGGGTTAAAACAACAAACTTGCGAAGGATCTGTCATGTATGGATAGGTGGGCGGAGAATAACTGCATAAGAGACGGGGGCGTGGCTGTATATAGCCGTTACATAAACTGACCGGCAAGGAGTCTATGTGTAATATAGTACAGATATTTTCAAATATACTGCAATTTCATTGGTCCACAAACTAAGACAAACACTAAGAATTTAATCGGGTTGAATTTATTCTAGGGGTCCATTTTGTAAGTCAGAAGCGGCAAAACGACAAGTCATAGACGACACAAATCGTCTGCGTTGTTGCTAAACCTCGTAAATCCAGCTTAATTAAGCTGGAGTTACGATGTTTTGCAATATCGCCGGCGAAACTATTCATATCACGGAAAATATTCAGGCAAAAGGGGAAATGATGATTATAAACAGTTTCTTCTTCAAATTTTAATGTTTCCTATGCATATTCTATAACGGACGTCAAACAAATGGTTTGTTTGGGATGATGTTGAAAGGACCCAGGCTACATTTTTCATCGATAATGACAAGGATGCCTTGCAAGACCCAGGGCCAAAAAACAGGGATTTAAGCCTGATACAATGTACAATGTTTCACTAACTCGTCTTTCTTGATTTACGACTAAATGAACATCACTCTAAATTTCCTGGGACAGATATAATCTAGCCATACAGGTCGATTAATTCATATATCTAATAAATATATACAAATGTTTACTCGATTGTAATACTCTGTTCGACAAATTAGCATGAGTCCCTTCAAAACACAATTTAAACACACACAAGGCTACTGCCAAGGACCCCAAAATCCCCCAAGCAATGCTGGATTAGCACTTTTGTCCGTCTCCGGAAACCTACACGGTACAGCCGTGTCCTGATAAGCCTTCAGTTTCTCCAACATACTATCCACGACATCCGGGTATTGTTGTGACAGATCATGGTGCTCGGTAGGGTCTGCAGTAATGTTAAACAACCACACGTTCTTGTTGTCTGGGTCTGGGGAAGGAATCCAAGGCCCCTGTGATGGCAAAGGTACCCACTGAGCCCAACCTGTAAAAAGGATCATTATGACATTTGAAAGACAAAAAAGGATAAACAACCAATTAATTTATTTTATCTTCATAACATGCGTTAATTGTATGATAGCAATGAGCAATATTTGTAAAATAGACCCGCAAAGATTATTTTTATGAGTTTTTTTTAAAAAAAACGACGATAACATTATGCAAAAATGTAATAGTTTGAGAAAAATGCGGGCTCCTTTTCGGCAAATGATATTAGTATGAAATCAGAAAATAACGATAACCAACATAACATTCTTTTCTGTGACTTTTCTCTTAGATCCCCGGTCATTAGCATTTTCTTCTAGGGTCATTATTATCAACGATCGTACAATTATTTTTGCATACCTTCTTCTAACAACAAACCTAATTGGTCAAAATCTAATTTCTTGTGCAATCAGATGTTTTGTTACAAAGTTTACACAAAAACCTGATCGTAAGATCGACGAACATATCGGCCCCTAGTCTCGAGTAGCTTTCATTTTGTAAGCTTCGCAATTTATTGGGTATAAATAAAGTTAATGGCTATAGTCCAGTCACGGTATTTCCGTCATATGTTTTAAATTTAACCTATGTAAAGAACACAATAAATTACCCCAACCGACTAAATATTGTAATTTTGCATAAGTTGGGTCAAATCTTGCAGGGGTCTCACATCCTCAAGATTCGAACCATCAAATGCAAAGTTGTCTTACGTTTATGAACAATGTTTTTCCATTATTTACAAAAGATAAATCTATAAACAGGTTCTATAATATCGTGATCTGTCTATACCTTGCGCTCCGGTAATGATTTTCCAGTGTCCAACTCTCAAAGCTGCGCGGAGTCTCGTATCAAATGGACTGCCTTCTTTCGAGGTTCCGGACACTGGATATAAGGGATCTAATGCATGGAGGATTTCTCTGCGGGGACTCGGGAATCCGCTGAAATGGCAGTGAATTTTATGCTAAAATAGCCTAGGTTTACCGTTATGTATTGATAAGCCGCAGGTGTTCTTATAAATAAAATTTTGTAACTACTGCTTCAGTGTAAATAAAATAAAAAAAAGTTTAATTCAATTGCATTTTACACATTTTAAGCATTCCGGTTAAACTGGAAAAAGGAAAAATCAAGATTAAATGATCACCAACAAACAAGTTTTGACTTGAAGGGTGAACATGAAAACCAGACTGAAAACCAGGCTTCAATGTATTGTAACCAAATATATTTTTCCAAATTTCAATATTCTTTGTTATAACAGTTTAAAACGGTTCAGGAACTGCACTTTTTATATAAGAAAAGTTTATAGATGCACGCACCACGGACACATTGTCATTACATAACCCAATGCCATAACGGTCAGTCAGAGATACAGATGACAGGGAGTGGTGATGAAATATTTCACAAAATGTTCGTCTAACCATATGTTTTAGGCGCTCATTTGAATAGTCTAGTTGAGGCGATTCAAATGAGTGCCGAAAACATATGGTTTGGATATGAAAAGAATAGAGTATACTCTCCTCCTCTCTATTGTTCTGGGCTAGTGGAACTAACAAGTGGAATTGTAAGAAAGACGAACTAACTTGATGGTATCCCATTGATCAAATCCATCAAGAGACAGGGTACCATCAAGGTCTCCACCAGCGAGGCGCACAATAGTAGGGAACCAGTCAGCCACGTCAATCAGACCACGTGATATGGTTCCTCGGATATTATCGTCCAGGAGGGGACCACTGACGAACCCGACAGCGCGTATACCACCTTCCCAGACAGTGCATTTCTTACCACGGAGAGGGAAGTTATTGCCACCTTTTCTAAAATCTCCACCATTGTCTGAGGGAAATTTGACTAGATAATCAATTAAGTTTGTCCGGGTTTTGACGTTCATAATAGAGAATCTTTTGGGAAACATTATGTGAAAGGATAAATTCATAATGTACAGAAATCTTACAACGGTCACCATTGAATGTTTGTCACTGGGTGAATTCACAATAAATGGCACCAAGCTTATTTTTTCATCTAGACTAAAAAGAATAGATTATTTGATCAAATTGCAGAACCATGTGATGTTTATTAGTGTATTATATGTTCATGCAAAATTTTATTGAAATATCTTTAACGGTCTTAAAGTTATGCCGAAAAAACATGCAAAAAATGTCTGGAGTGAAACGCTTTTTTGTAAACAGAAAAAACTTTCTCTTTTTCTAAATACATAACAAGAAAAGAATAACAATATGTGTGTAAAAGTAAGACTTTTTACATTAACTTAAACATCTTGAGTTTTGAATTTTGTATGTGGTTAGTGTTTGTGTGCAAACGGTTCGCTGAGTTTCACACAAGAACAAAAGTCGTGCGCTGTCTGGAGTGCAACGGCAAATATAGAGAAACTCGAAATAATTGAATACTGTGGGAATTCTATGACTGAAAAGTCAAGTTTTTATGATAATCCATGTACAAAAATGTTTGTAGCCTTGAACAAATATGATTTTGAATACCTTAATAAGGACAAAAACTCCTGAATATTCCTTAAATAAACTCACCAATGTTTGTCTGGAGTGTAACATTTGAAGTTTAACAACCCCTCTTTCACTATATATTACTTTTTAATGAGCTATTGTTCTCTTTTTCAGATAACATAGACTCAAAGATTATTCACACCAGAAATCCAGTTTAGACACAGACTTGTGTTTGATTTAGACCAGTATTTATGTTGTCTGGAGTGCAACAAGTTTTTTGGCTTAATTAAAAAAGGCCTGATTAGATCTCAAGAAAGTGTTATCATCAAATATTGTTTTTTTTTTGAAAGAGGGCATATATTTAAACAATTTAGGCACAATTTTTTGTCATCTTTGCGATTGGTTTTCATTTTAGGGGTTAGAAATTTAAATCTTAGAAAATTGAATTATCTTGGTATGATTACAATTGCTCGTAGTTTGAGATACATGGGAAAGAGTAACATTGCTTGTAAAAGTTATCACATTAATTATTTGTACCATTTTACTTGATAAAGAAGTGCAAATTGTATCATAAATTAGCCAATATTGTCAACACGTGAATATGTCTGGAGTGCAACAAATTATTTAAAAGAAAATAACTTTCATTTTTCAACATTTATAGCACACCTATGTAAGATAATTGATTGTTCTTGTTTAGCTAGCGCTTATTACAAGTCAAGGTATAATATAAGTAATTTTTCATACCTATCCAGCGCATATTTAGAAAAAAATACTCACGAAATTAAAGATTTTCTTAGAAAAGTGAACTATCTTCGTATGATTACAAGTACTCATTGTTTGAAATACATGGAAGAGTATAAAATTGTTTGTCATAGTAATCTTGTGAATTATTCATACCATTTTACTTGAAAAAGAAGTGCAAGGAGGATCATAAATTATCCGAATAGGTTAATAATGTCTGGAGTGCAACACATTTGTGACAAAAGATGCAAATTTTGGATTGTCTAGATTTTGGTTCAAACATGACAATTGTACAAGTTTTTTTGCAGACATGTTCTGAAATTCATTATATTGTTGGGAAAATTGGGTCTGACGTCTATATGAGGCCAAACTTTATCATAATAAAAACTTTTTGATTCGTGTATGAAAAAATCACTAGTAATTTTGTGTAAAAAGTCATATTTTCAACAGATTTATAACAGAAAATCTAGGTTTTTTGCTTAGAATTCCTTATTGATTCACAAACTACAATTTGGATTAAAAAAGTATAATTTTTCGTATCATTATGTGAGGGTACACTACCTTGTAAATATACTGAGAGGCAAAAATAAGTATACACCCTAGTTCTTCCACATTTTCAGGGAAAATGATTATTAGATTATTATCATTTTTAAACGCCACCGAACGTGGTCGTTTATTTGATGTAAACTTCTTCGCCTACCCGTCTTTACGCCCTTCCTTCCGATGCGAATGTTCTTTCACAGCGCACAGCGTCATCGAAAAAAGGGGATTTAATTAATTAATTAGTGCAAGAATTCCCATTGACACAATCCCTACATTTATGAATGAATTAGGATATTTTTTTTAACAGAAAGTGCCTAATCAACTAGGACCATGCGTATATTGTTAGTCCTTTTCCACATTACGATGCGTCATGGCAAAAGGGGGTTTGGTGCAAACAAGTAATTTGACATAACTCCTTCTAAATTGTATAGATGGATTTTGATGAAATTTGCACAGAATGTTCCTGTGCTACATGACTAAGTGTATAATTTATCTATAGTGTCAAGTTTCTGTCGTATTATGCCGCGTCATAGAAAAATGGGTCTTAACGGCAAAAAAGGGGCATATTTATCGATTTCTACCAGCCACCGAGAATTGCGTTATGATGCTAGAGAAGAATTAACATTGTGATTTGTTGTGACAAAGAATAAAGAAACTAAATACGAATTAACAGCAAAATTTGATGCTCCACTATGGCACACGTGCTAAATTTGCAAAATTGGCCTGTAGCAAGAGTTTGGGTAATTACACAATTTCGTGTGAAATTTAGCAACATTGTGTAATTTGTTTAGGAGTAGAAATAAATGGTACAAAATTTTGATTCGATATGATGGAAATTAAGAGAGATATCGGAAATCAAAAAGTGTATACTTTCTTTTGCCTCTCAGTATATATGTATTTTCATGTTTTCTGTTGATTTTCTTCAATTAAAAATTCTGAAACTTTGTTACGTGTAAATATTTTTCAATGCCGTTTTAGATTATTAAAATTTGATCTATGTACAATATTAGAAAATATAGATCAAAATGATCAATTGAAATTTAAAAATTGGAAAAAAATATTTTTGGTGCCATTTTATTTGAATTCACCCCACTGTGAGTTTTCCCATTTACTCTAGGAGGACTACACCTTCAGGGTTAAGCAGGAAAGAAATAGTGAAAATTTGTCTGTGTGGAAAAATACCGTAATATAATGCATAATGATCTTACAAATAGTATTTTATCCTTTTACCGTGTTTGAATTTGGCAATGACCTCAATAAACCAGTCCAACGTTAATGCACTCCAAAAAATGACACGATAAAAGTTACATAATCTAGCAAATATGAAATCTTTAGAGTAGAAAAGCATCGGCTAGCTCCGTTAATTGTAAAAAAATGTCTTTAGACTTAAGACTTTGAAAAGGGGAGCAAGTAAACATGCACATAGGCCACTCTCAATTTGGATTTTTCTTACCTGTCGTGAAAATTAAGATTGTGTTGTCCCAAAGTCCCTTTGTCTTTAATGCTTCGGTTATGTTCTTTATAGCTTCGTCCAAACAAAGAACCATGCCTAAAAGTGAACGTGAAATTTGTCCTTTACACACAATTTCAGCTGCAACAAAATGGTGCCTTTCCCCAAAAATGCTTGTTCTGACAAACGGGTATTTGAATTCTATGAGAGAAAAGAAAGCATGTTAATAACCAATAAAGTTGAGAGTAATCGCCTTCAATCTTGGTTTGAATGTTTAATCTTTTTAACAAATATAATCTTCTATTTTGGTTAGTTTTTATGTACCTGTATGTTTTGACCTTTCCTCTATTTCCTTGCTGGTGCCGTTGTGAGGCCGAATGTAACGTTTCGGAACTTGTAATGGCCCATGTACCGCTTGAAACGGTATGTATAGAAACAATGGCTGAAAGTACAAAGAATGGCCATTAAGGCATACACTAAAGAAATTCAAAAACAAGAAGTAAAATGAAACTTTATATCTTAAAAAGGAAAATGTTAGAAAACATTCAGGCAAAAAATACGTTATTGCCTGCTTCTTTTGAAAGTATAACGAATTTAAGTTTATCCTAATAGACTTTCTTCTCATTGCATTGTAAGTGAAGGATATCTAGGACTACGAAAATAAAGGATATTTTATTTTTTGGGAAAGTCATAATACAAATATATGCATTTACAAATTTTATGACATAAACACGTATAAGGAGTGACACCAGTTAACAAAATCTAGAACACTTTCCTCTTTGGTTGTTATTGAGGTCAATTACCAACCAAGTCTTTTTCTGTCAACAAACATCATTATAAGAGCGCCAGAGGAAAATAATGCCGTCATCCAGTATACGAGGGTATCGGCTTAATGTTGGACTTTTCTCATGATCTTTAGTTTTAAATGTCATATTTGTTAATATCCGTATATTAAACTGTAAAGAAGGAAATTTGATTTAATTCGTATTTACCATATCTTTACCTGTTCATGAGTGTTTATAATATCGATAGTTTGGATAACGAAGGCAAATGTACAATACGTTCCGTTGACGTTATCAATTTACATACCTGTTCTTTGTCATATTAATATTAATAGTTCGGTGAAGAGAAACATGGAATATGTGCCGTTGGCATTGGTATATAACAAACCTTTTCTTTATCATGTTTGCGTATGATATCGATAGTTCGGTTAGCGAAGAGAAATGTAGAATATGTTCCGTTGGCATTGGTTACGGGGTCAAGGTTGTCACGAAGGTCATATCCACACATATTTTTGTAACAAAGACGGTGTTTGTAATAGTCTTCTTCACCATTTAGATAGCCTTTGAAATTGATAGAAATGAGTTTCGTTGGAGGAAGATCAAATCCTCGTAACTAACGCTGGAGTTACGAGTTTTTTAATCTGGCACCAAGGTAGTGAGCTGAAATGAGACAGGGTCTAGAAAACGACCCTTATAACATTTTGGAAAGCTAAAATGCGAGTTCAATCTGTAGTCAAATGCAGTCAAAAAGGGATTCATTATGCTATCTGTAAGTTACTACAGGTCAAGAGGAATCTTTTAAAGAACAAAATGGATCATGATCAGACTGTGCGTATGCACAGGCTGATCTGGATTCATGTTGTTCCCAAACGCCTGATGGACCTTTTTCCAGATCCCGAATCAAGTGTAGGAAGAAGAAAATTATGGCAAATGCAAACAACATAGATATGAGTCTAGACCTGTATAGTGGACACGTTCTGATTTTGACACTTATCATTTTAGTGTATGTTGAAACAAATTTTCCGTTCAAAAAAATATTAAATAACTTAATATTTTATAAAAATATAAATTGAACTAGAAAATGGAACTTTTCAGTATTTGAGATTAATTAATCCCAATATGCATATGCCTAAATGTAGTCTGATAAAGATTGTTACTACTCTATTACTATTGCTACAATGAGTGAATAGCTACTTAACAAATAAAACTTGCATTGTAATCAAACTGTGTGTATACGCAAGCTAATTTTGATTCAAGTCGTTTTCAACTGCTTTAACCTTATTTTTGCAGTACGTAAATTGACATTTCACATTTATTTTGTTTTTCAAAAGTATGTCTTGATGCAAAGATTGTTTATTCTAATGCATAGAAATAGTATCAGTTTTTTAAGTTGTTATTTATAAGCGAAAATATGCCTTTAAAGTTGAGACAGAAATGACAAATTCTATATAAATCTGAACTGTTGTTCAAAAAAAATTGTTTAATTTTAGCACAAAAATATACATTTTTCGTGAAAGGGTTCAATATTTTGCTTGAAATTTTCAGACTTTTCATTAGAAAACATGCTCTTTCAGATAGAATAAAAGTAACATGTATGTGAAAATAATTGTGAAATGTCACTTTAACCTAGTTTTTCATACCAGATAAATTGTTTTTTTAAAGACATGTTTAAATTTTAAGATTATTGTCATTTAGAACTTTAGCCTAATGGTATGAGAATATAAACATACCGTAGAAAGAGTCAAATCCCCGGTATGTCGGAAGATACTCTTTCTTGTAGAATCCTAAATGCCATTTCCCAACCATGTGTGTAGAATACCCCGCCGATTTAAGCTTATCAGCAATGGTAGGGTTCTCCAGAGGTAACCCATTGGGCTGCCCTGGTCGGATCACGCCATGCTGAAGGCCAGTGTGGATCTATAAGTTTAATATTAAACCAGGACAATCAGTAGAACATAAAAAAGTCTAGAAACTTCATGAAAAAAAATACTTTACTTGTTACACTACTGCTGACAGGGTGTCTTACTTTATTTAAGTTGTCGAGGGCAGCATTTGCTTTTATGGGATTTAAAGACAAAATCAGTTAAATGAAATAATGAATTCACTCATTTTTATCTACCTGATTTTTGACACCGTACGTAGCAAATCATATTTTCCGTGCGATACAAAGTATGTCGTAGTCTTACTTGTCAATCTGATTGAAATCCGGTGTTAACTTTTCAGTAACATCTGACGCCCACCCGTTATGGATCATCTTCTGCGATCTTTTTTTCGCACCAATAATATTTCAGATTCGGAAAAAGTAAAAACTGTTAATATAGTCACGAGGACATCACATTTCAGTGCAGAACATTGTTTTTGCATGTGCTTGTCATGGACAATCATATATAAAAAGATTTTTTACTAGTCGAGTAAATATAAACCTTTCCATAAGAAGATCTAGTTTTGAAGTCCTGATAAGCAACTGCTTAGGTAAAAGTATTGATCTAAAAAATTAAATGCTGATATAAAGCATTTTCATCTTTTGTCTCAATATTGCAATGCTACATTTTACACACATTATATCTTTTTTGATTAATTTAATCACTAGTCGCATCTTTCTATTTCAACCACCTTAAATTGTTCCGTTTGGGAAAGGGATAGCCGTATTGGTTTTTTTTCCTGAGGTCACAAATCATTACAACAAACGGGTGGGTCTCACATATAACCGTAAGTAAACACGGATTTAAATTAGATTGCTCAACATGCCACAAAAACAAGAAATGTATCGCATCTTTTTTGTTCTATGACATATTGGTAATTTTCCTGAAAATTTTACTTTCTTATCAGGTTGATGCACTTATCCTTGGCACAAAAACGAGCACGGAAAAGTACCCTTGCGTTTGATTTCTTATGTTGTCTTCAAGACATTTTCAACAACAAAAACATCATTTGCAAAAACAAATCACTATGGGTGGAAAAGTCCATTGTGGCCGCACATCACATATGACTTCGACATAACAACACATATGGTTTTTTCCCTTAGCCCTTTTGCAAGAACTGGTTTTGACGCACCCAAAAATATGTTTAGGAAAATAGATGCAAAAGAGGAAAGTGCTTAAAATTAGCATTTTCTCATTTTGTCTCAATATTTTTCTGAATTATATTGTGCACGGATCAAATTTGTATTAGCCTTCATTGTTGTTGTTTGAATCAGACCACCAAATGTCTCACCATTTTGGACAGGTTTAATACCTTGGGATGGTTTTATTCAAACTTAGTGTTTGACCTACTTTTTGGACCAATGCAATTGTAGTATATTTCAAAATTTCGCCGCTCTATTTCGCATTTAACTGGCTGCCGGCTAGTTTATGTGACGTCTATAGATATCCACGCCCAGTCTACAATAAACCGCTAGCGAACACTAACCCAACAAACATGCATAAATGGGTCCCATGTGGGCTGTGTATGGGTAAGCCCATATGAGTAGGTCCATATTGGACCCATATAGGACCTTTGTGGACAAGCCCATGTGGGTTTGATCATAAGGGGCCCAGTTTGGGCCCATATTCCCAGCATATGGGCGGTGTATGGGTAAGCCCATATGGGTATGCCAATATAGGACCAATGTAGGAAAGCCCATGTGGGTTTGACAATAAGGGCCCTAGTTACAATAAGTGACTTGCGCCCATTCAAGTACAACAGAATAATTATGCATCTAGGCCCACATGAGCATATGTAAAATATCCATAATCTGAATCATGTATAGAATTATAAGTTCGCAATTTTGTAATTTGAATGACAATTTTATTTATATCCATCAAAGTTAATGACCATTAAATCAATACAAATTGAAAAAAAACAACATTTTATTCAGTAAGACAAGTAAGGCAACATCAATAATACATATCTAGTCCTTTCTCGACAAAACCTGGTTTTGACTTCTCTAATAGAAAGGTAAATTGCGAAAAACATAGAGCTATTCTATAACAAATGTTGATAATCGGCATTTTCTTCTTTTGCCTAAGTTTTTTCCGTGCTATATTGTACAGAAGTACATTCTTTGCCAATATTATTTTTAACCGTGGCCTTCATGTTGGATCATCCTAATATTTTTTCGTTTTTACGGCGTTTAAACTGTAATTAGACAGCTCAAATTACTAACATAATCAATTAACTAGTGTGTTACATGAAGTTTTATGTATCTTAAAGGGAAATAATTCAAAATCTTGAAAATAAATCATGTTTTCACAAAGCTTTTATGTAAAGAAAGCATTTGGTTTGATAATCGTATGTGATTCTGTTTAAAATACATTTTTGTGTAGATATTTTTTTTAAAAAAAGGACAGAAATACATCTAGACATTTCCAATATATCAAAAACATATACATAGTTATAGAAAAGATTGAAAATGTTCTGACTATTATGCCCAACTTCCTTAGGATCATTCCATAAGAGTTTAATGAAGGTCGTCAGACACACCTGACGAGACCTTAAATAATCCTCATTGATGGGGATTAGAGACTTCTTTCTGAGCGTGAAGCTCAGGGAAGTCTTGTACTTCTATCAATATTAAATAAAAGCCTATGGAAATGGGTTTTATAAGGGTTGTCCATATGGGTCAGCCCATCTGGGACCCATATGGCCCCCGGTTGCACATCCTTTATGGGTCCCATATGGGTTGCCCTTATGGGACCCATAAGGGTGCCCATATGGGACCCATTTGGGACCCATATAAATTGCTAGCTGGGAAGTCAGATAGAGTCTGTAAAGTAGATTTACGCGATATAAACTTGCAATGCGCTGCGCGCATTTGAATATTTATTTCGCATAGAATCTACCATACATAGTCTATCTTAAGCGTAAGGTAATCATAATCACCTACCTGATATCGTCCTGACAATAGCTGGCTCCTGGACGGAGTACAAACCTTTTGGACATAATAATTCTCTAGTCGGACACCGGACATCGCAAGTTCATCAATTGTTGGAGTTTTGATCTCGGAACCATGATAACCGATGTCATTATATCCCAAATCATCCGCCACAATCAACACAATATTCGGGTTTTTAGACGACTGATTTGTAAGTGCTTCTCCCTTTCCGACCATTAGAAACACACTGACAATATGTGTTAATAGGAAGTTATGTATTAGAAATAAATACATTGTACACGGTATTATAATCCTTACTGTATAACACGTTATTTATTTTCAGATAAAAAGACAAGTTTCTGCGTCAAGTCAAGAAAATATGTGACCCGTCTCTTTAAAAGGGACCTTATCCGAACTATAAAAATCCAAATTTTGACAAACTTGTCAGACTTTGCACATGTCAACCAGATCCTGTATGCGAAAAATGAACATATAGTAAGATAGCTAAACATTCCGGATTTAGAAAATTACATAAAAGTGAAAAGTGTCGGCCCTATTCTGGCTGTGCGGACTGCCCAGACTGACTAGAGTCGATATTTTTCAGCCTCCTATAAGGCCCCTTTTAGCGTGATGGGTTACAAATATAGTAAATCTGGGAACTTGAGAAGATGACCCTTATAGCAAATGGGACCAATAAACGGTAAGGCCAGTCTTGTGTATACATACATTTCTTTGCCATATCTTTGGCACATAATTGCTCCATGATATTAAACGACTGTAAAAGCTAAGGAATCTTGATCACACTGTTTTTTAAACACAAGCTGAGTAGGAAACGTTTTGGTTTAAAAGGCAGTGAGTGTCATTTTCAGATACCGTCTAGAATATAGTATGTTTTAGTTTAACGTCATCGGCAAAATGTGTTTTTTTCCTGATGATCATCCACACCTGTTATCTTTTAAAATCGATCAAGAATCACATTCCGTGTTTGATATATATACTCCTCAAAAAAATTTAGGACCACAAATTCAAAGTGCGATATTTTGTGATTCTTGATATGAGACCATTTATGATTTGTTGCATAATAACTTTAACACTTTCTTCATAATCAGTTGATCTGTAGATTTGAAAATTATCTGAATTAACCGAGCTGAAGGAGAAAATGTCATAATGCTTGTTTTTGCATGTCGTGGGTAGAATGGTAACTTTCAGTGAAAGCCCCTTTTCCTCGTGATTTTCTTTTGAAAAATCACACGTATGCCCAGTTTGGCTATCTTGAACCTCTATTACCTCAATGCAAGAAAAGTAGAAGTTATGAATTAACTGATGGTACCCTGTATGAGGGGTTTACATTATGCCTCTACCATCGCCCGTTTGAGAGCTTCCAACATCACTTATGCACCATTATGAATAGAGATCCTTTCTGTAATGATAGTCCCACACATGTTTAACAGGATTCACGTGTGGAGAGCGTACTGTCCATTACATAAGTTAAAATTTTCTCTCTCAAAAAACTCAGTTGCAATTCTAACCATGTGTGGACGGTCGTTATCGCCTCATAAAATGAATTTTGGAACAAAAGCACCATCGAATGGATAAAATTATTTGACGAGAACTGCATCCCTTTGAAGTGACATTTCACATTTATTTCTTTTTTTAAAAGTATGTCTGGATGCAAAGATTGTTTATTCTAATGAGTAGAATTGCTATCAGTTTTTTTAAGATGTTATTTATAAGCGAAAAATACGCCTTTAAAGTTGAAATGACAAATTCTATATAAATCTTAACTATTGTCCACAACAATTTGTTTAACTTTAGCACAAAAGTATATATTTTTCGTAAATGATTCAATAATTTTGCTTGAAATTTTCAGAATTTCCATAAGAAAACAATGCTCTTTCAGATAGATAAAAAGTAAAATTTATGTAAAAAAAATCGTGAAATGTCACTTTAATGATCACCAGTCAACGATCTGTTAGGATGGATTTCAACTTCTGTAGAACCATCTTAACATACCCACCCCACACAAGCACAAATGGCCCATTTCACCTATCGACTTTTACACAACAACATTTTTAAAATGCCAATTTTTCTGAAGAAACACTTCGACTTTTCCGAATTTAGTATTCTATCACAATTTTCACTGGTCGAATCTCAAAATAGTCCTCAGATCTGCAAGGTGAAGATTACATTGCGGACGTTGAAAGTCAATGCAAGATCGTCCGGCTTGTGCGGCTGAAGTGGTGCTCACCTCACCGCAAGCCTCCATGCGCTTAATTTTATTAGCTCAGATGTGTTTTTTTTGTTTTTTGGACTTAACAGCCTGTACTGTTGGTCACTGGTGTGATTTGATGGACGATACCGCTCGTCTTCACACGTCTAGCTTTGTTCTTAAGAAGGAGAAACTCTACTAATCAAAAGGTTCGCAAGCTTTCCTTACAGGAAACTCATTAAACATGCGTTAGACTGTCATCACAGAAGCATTCCTTCCCTTAATGTCCACACAGACATTCGTGAAACTTTTAAACGGGTCCCAATAGATGCATTGTATAGATCCCTTCATGCCGGAACCGGAAGTTGATTTCAAGCGTCTGTTCACATAGCATTCAAGTGATAAATGCATAAGATGGTCACACAAGTTATGAACCTGAATATTTAAAGGAAAATCTTGAGGAACAAGGACTTTTTCAATTAAATGCTACCCTACCCACTACATGTAAAATGAAGCATTTTGAGGAGTAGTGCAATGTCAAGTTCCCTTACAATTCTAGTTTCGGCATTTTTTGCAATCTCCCTACGATTTGTTATAGAGGAAAGATTATAATTCATTATACAGTAATTTATGAATGAATTTATTAAAATAATCTTAGAATGTATTAATTCAAATATGTGATCCTTAACCTTTTTGATGAGAATATTATTATGAATTTATCTTGGCCATTTTAATCTACGATCGTGTATGAAAAAAGTGTATGTGTTGAAAAAGATCAGACTGAACATGTATCTAGGCTTAAAGTTTGCAGTAGAACCTACCAAGCACGACAAAGTTACTGTTGATTAATTGATATAAAGTTCTTACATATTTAATCTAATTAATAAGATTCGGATTCCTTTTTTCGACTGGTTGTTGTCCCATGCTTGTTCGATCAAATATTCATCCCCAGACAATGTGCGGGTAAAAGTTAAAAGGTTACCGAAAGAGACAAATGAAAACGTCAGTGTTTGAAATACGACACATGTATGGGTAAAATATAATACATAATATTAGCCAGTTCTTTTCCTTAAACAAAGAAGGACTCTAGCAGTGGGCGACAGTTATTATCTACGATATATAGAACATCGTCGCTTTTCAAAACAAACCTCGTAACTGCAACTTAGATCAAGCTGCAGTTACGAGGTTTTGTTTGAAAAGCATCGATATGGTGGTTTTCCTCTTCCAGCAAAGCAAACTCTTATAGCTTGTTCACACTTTCGATGTGTAGTCAAGGCAATATAGAACTAGGTGGAAAATTACGTGACACAACAACAATAACTGCAAAATCTATGACTACATCAATTCTATTAATACAAGACTGATTTAATTTTATTTTTTAAGCAGAGAAGGTGTGGAAACGTGTCGGATTGAGAGAAGGTGTGGAAACGTGGCGTATTGACTGAATGTAGCGGATCTTTCCCACTTCACCTGAGTAATATTGATGACAGTGATTTTTTATTTGCTCATAATTAAACATTTACCAGCTGTTGAACAGCTGTTGTTTTAAATAACAAACACGTCCCTTGTTGTTGATTTTTTTTTATTTTTTTAAATTATCTGCTTTACACGGTTTTCAAAATCGGCCATATATATACAGAATTATTGACGGTTTACTTGTTCTTGTTGTGTCACTTGATTCCCCTCCATAGATTATAGATTAACAAGTCATTCTTAATTTGTGACCTGTTTGGCAAAAGGAGACAATCTGGAAAGTGCAAAAAAGTATCGATCATTATCTTGTTTGTTGTTGTTTTTGTTTAATAATCAACCGATCTGTGTTTGGTCATATCTTTCTTCGTGATGTGTTTTCTTTGCCGATTTTCCGGTCATACTATCCGGTTTGCATTTCTGACTAATTTTAGCAATTTGTTATCCAGAGAAACACATAAGGGATTGTAAATGCGTTTATCTTTATTATTCCAAACTCGATATAAAAAAGGCAACATCCAAAACTTTATTCCAATAAGTATCCAATAGCAATGAGGTTAGATGACCAATGTCCGATATACACTTCTTTTTGAAAAGACACAATCCCTAAGTCGATAAATATTTATAAAGAACACACGACACAGGCCACTTCTCTCCCTTCAACATACGGAGGACATGGCAGCGAACCACAACGACTTTCTACGAGATACAAAATATGTTGGTTATCGTTTTGCTCTCCCCTCATAACGAATTCAGGATTCTCGTTCAAACAGATGTATTCATTTCCTCCCTGACCGTGATACGCCGTTACTAGGTACCCTCGATATTCCATTGTCCAGTTTCCGTAGCAATCCTTCCTGGCCGGTATCATTATTATGGTTGACCTTTTGGACTGGCAAACGGCGCATGGTAAATCCTGCTGGTTAACTGGAGAACTAAAGATATTTTGGTGATCGTGTGATTCGATCTCGGTGCCGTATACATATCCCCTGCCACTGTTTTGCACACCGTCTACGTAGTTTAGCCATGTTGGATCAGAAGGCAAACATATGTTGTTGGTACCGCTACCTTTTTCTGTATAGTGCCGGCCACCAATATAACCTAGAACCGAAAAGGAGAAATTACTGTCATGAATACAAGAGTTTACATCTTTCATGTTGACAGAAGTTATAAGCCACGACTTTACCATAGTGCAAATTCATTCTTTTGGGGGAAATTTCTTCGTAGGAAACATTATGGAATATGAAGAGATTACTGGAGAGATTCCTAGAAATAATCAATCTTTACAAGCTTAACAGATCATGCGAATATATCTCAAGTGTATTTTGACAACCTTACAACCCTTCTCGAGCAAGACCTGTTTTAATGTCCCTAATAGAATGCCTTGGGAATTCAGCCTTTTCTTCTTTTGTCTCAACATTGTCCGTGCTTTATAGTAGACAATGACTATATTTATTTAACCCTTTCTCAAACAAGACCTGTATTGACGTCCCTTGTAGAAAAGGATAGGGAAAATATTGAAACAAAAGAACAAACTGCTGGTTATTGTCTCAATACTTTCTGTGTCATTTTTTACAAAATTCCTATATTTTAGATAGAAGACCCATAACGAAAAACACCACTTTCTAGCCATACGTAATGCATCAAATTACACACACATTTGTAAATACACTTCACATAAGTTGATTCACGGTGCCGGATTGCAAGATTATGCTTCAAGAAGAAAATAATTTACAAATATCATTTTACTCTATATCCATATGCAAGGGAGGTATATTGAACATTTTTGTCAAATATTTTCATGAGTAAGCATGAATTCAAATTTCTAAACCGTACAAAATGCTTATTTTTACATTTGTAATGGAAATGTAACACAGTTTAGGAATTACTGGCATTTTTTTTAAATTTTGCCGCTGGCTCTTTAGTGCTAATTATGTGTCTTTTACATCAATAACATCCATTTTGTCATTTGTGCCAGTTTTTGATGTGGATAACCCTAATATTTTGCCGTTTGGGAAAGGGTTACAGCTATTTGGCGTCTGCAGCAGCTTTCAAATAGAACAGGCCCAAATTGTTACTATTTCGGAAAAGGATTGAGGGTCTACCTTTATAGACGCGACTAGCCGTTGATGGACAGACGGTACTTCCCCATCTAACGTAAGTTGAACCAAGACCTAAAATATCCAAAAATCAAGGTACTGAAAGTACTGTTAGAGAACATGTTTGACACATAAAATCTCAAACTTTGACAATATTGCATGCTTACATAATTAGGAACATTATGTGCAATCTTCATGCAAAGCCATCCGTGAAAGTAGGTGGAGTTTTATTAACAAGCCATTTAGATGCAACAGCAAAAATTACAACTAGCCCAAATTCAAAGATGTTGCAGACGACAATTTAAGATAAAGAGGATTTTCGAGGTTTCTGTCTTTTTCTATAGAAAACATTGTGAGAAATGAAAACAGTGGTTGTCACAAGCAATTTCTTCAATTTGCACACTGTTGCCTGAAGCAATTTACCTGTGGGAGTCAAAAGAGTCACTATGTGGTAATGGGATAAATGAAAGCGCACCAAAATGTGACTTCATACAAAAGGTTGCAAAATGAGGAACTCTCCGTCAAAGGTTCATTCAAATTCAACCATAAATGGAGGAATGTGTTAACTATTGACAACGAAGTGAAACCAACCCCTTTTTCTGTGATGCAGCATAGTAACACCAAACCTCAAAAATATGTGCATGGTCATATGATAAGAATCTTTCTGTGAATTGTGGACCCTTTTTCAAACAACAATTTTTCTAGTGGTCCATTTCAAAAGCTGATGCAAATGACAAAATGTTACTAAAACTTGATTTGTGGACAATATAGCTTAGACAATATTGAGGTAAAAGGAGAAAATGTTGACTTACATCATTTTTGTCTTTTGTCTCAATGTTTTCCAAAGCGTTCTCTTATAGACACGTCAAAACAAAGTTTTGTTTGGGAGAGGGCAAATTCAAATCAATCAATTCATAAATGTATGAAAAGTTGAGTTAGTAAGTAAATTACTCTAATGCACATTTCATCCGTGACACAGCATACTATCACCGAACTACACAGGCTTTACAATACGTTACACCCAGATAGACATTCACTAGAAATACATTTCTGTCTGTGGAATGTGATTCTATTTTCAGGCCGTTTGCATTGTCCAAAATGTAGGCCACATAACTTAACTGCGTGACCTGAATGACCTAATTGTGAATGGCAAATTACTACACTAATCTCTTTTCTATTGAAGACTGGTTTACTTGATTTTTTTTAATAAACTCTACAAGTCATATATTTTATATACCGACACGTCTGATTGTAAACTATTCCAATTATTGTTATTTAGATCTCTTTTGTTTTGTGAGGAACTATTTTCCTTTCAGTTGTGCGGTTTGCAAAATATTGGAAGGTGGCAACAACAGAGAGGCCATGCTCTCTAAATATTGTTGTTTTCCAAATCGAAATCTTGTACATGTATACGAACAAATGGATGTCATTTGTATTTTCTTTCCGTATCCATATGTTTTTACGAGCATTTCGCTTCAACCCATTACCAAACAGTGACACTTTTTGACTACCCACAAGATAATGACTTTGGAAAACATTGTGGAAAATGAAGAAATTGCATGTGAAAAGCAATTTCTTCATTTTCCACAATACTTTCTACACTTACGTTGTCTTATGATTGTGGTTTGCAATATTTGGATCGGGGCCAATCTAAAATTTTGTTGTTTGGTAATGTTTTGAGGAACGTCAAGCTCAGTTCTTGTTTGCGAGTGACATAAAGTCATGTCGATAACGTTACAATAGTTATAACCTGTATTGAAGATTTTAGGTGGACAAATAGACAAACAGGCATAACAACATTTCTTCATGCTATCGACAAGGGCGGCTCAAGGATTTTTTTCAAAGGAAGGTGGGGGTCCTAGCCTAAATGATGGCTTGAAATGTGTTAAATAATTATGTAACGTTATACTAAAGTTATACAGTAAAAAATCGGCCAATTCCAAAGGGGTTCGGACCCAAATTCAAAATTGGAAGCTGCTGTAGACAACGGATCTTTTGGCAATATATTGCGAAAATATTGAGGTGAAATGAGAAATGCCATTTATCAGCATTTACATCTTTTTTTCCAGTTCTTTTTTATGTCAGGCTTTAAGACTGATGCATTTTGAAAGATGTCGATTTTTTTAATATAGATTTACAAATAAAATCAAGAAAAAATATCATCATCGCATTTTAGCCTATCTGGTTTGAGTCATGTGTTGGAATTTCCATCATCTAATGTTTACATCATAACCCGAATTATTCCGACGTCGCATGAATATTGTTGAACCGAAGTAACCATGCGCTCATTATTATCAATATTGCAGACGATTACGTTTGTTTATAAATATTCACAGCGCACGGTAACGTACGTTTAACAATATCATTTAAGGGAGTGACTATCTTTATACAAATAATATTTTCAAAACTGATTAACGTATTTATAAGCGGAATCAGATCAGGATCCATTATCTTATCATTATTTCTTAAATTTGAGAAACTGTATAAGAGGTAGATTTATACTGATAAAACTACATTACAGACACGTATTGGTCTAGACCCACGTTTTCTGAGACCTATATGTAACCAAGCCCGCAGAGCTCAGCGAGTATATTCATACGGGGGTCATGGATTCTAACAGGAGCACGACTATTTGAGCCAATTGTCCATTACTAAGGAATTCTTTTAAGAATTACAATTTTAATGTATTTATTTTAAATCAATTGTGAAAAAACTATGAAAATCTACAATAATCCCACTCGATTCTGCTTCCTTGATAATGCATCAATTATCGAGCCGAATATTTGGGACAAGAAAGAGTCGGATTTCGAACTCGGAGCCGCACGGTCGCAAGGCTAACGCTCTACCTCTTGATCACGGTATCGAGGTATCGGAAATAAGAATGCCAGAAATCAATGGTTTGGAGAACGGTTGCCCCATTCCATGAAATCATCAAACACCTTTTCCTTCTTTTTGTTGTTGTTGTTGTTGTTGTTTTCAGCTTGCGTTCATAAATAGCCTATACCGATACGATAGTTTCTCGTTTTCTATTCAAAAAAGTCAAACTAAGTATTACTTCAAATAAAAATAAACAATGAAGAGGATAGAATTTAGAATGGAATTCGTGCATATAATAGTAAAATGATATTTAGGGAAAAGGAGAGAATTCTCGCCATCGGTATTTTCTGCCTCAATGTTTTCCCAACACAAGCTGGAAACGTTAATAATTGATACTTATTAGGGCAGGTATGCATACTTTATGAAAAAAAAATAGTTTTTATCTATCCAATTCTACCGGCAATATCACGAAAAGAAATAGAATGGCTACATACTTTCTTTTGTCAAAAATGTACCCATTTCGCTTCGTAGAATATCCAGTTCATTTTTAATTGGACGTCCGAAAGGACGTACAATTCTTATAACCACTTTTGGACAGGCGAAATGGGTTTTCATTACCAAAAAACCCTTTCTCAGACTCAATTGCCAGTTGACCAAAATTCAAAATAGATTTTGCGACCATACAGGAAAACTGTCGTATCTTTTCCTACTTTCTATGTGTTCTCTAACAAATACTATAAGATTCATTGGCCGATTCAATTCATGCCACGTCTTAACCAACTTTACGATCTTTTTTCGATTTAATCATTTTCTTGTAGTTTTTTGACTTTCGTAATATTTATTGTGTAAAGGGTAAGATCTTTAGAAAGCGATACATGCATACACTATGGTTATAATGTAAACTGACACCCTATATCATCAGCAGCAGCGATAGCTCAAACGGGAAAGGATTAACCTCGCAACCTTTTTTCAGTTTGAAATTTGGAACGCCGTTGGTTCAAAACCAGTTCGGATTATTTCTTCTGTAAAACGTTTGTTTTTCTTGATGTGTTTACTGAAAACACACATTTTAGAATGATTACCCAATTTAATGCACGTATTGTGTATGATAGGTTCCTTTTCTTTGATCATTGTTGTTTAAGTCTTTGACATATTTAAAGGAATGGGGTTTCCACGAGACGTACTTTGGAACCAGGGTTTTGAAATTGATTATCGGGGAGTGAGTTCATTTCGCAACTCGGGTTCGACTCGATGACAAATCGGGGTTCCATCTGAACAGCCTCAGATGAGACACTAGTGAAATCCACCTATTCAGAAAAATAGTTGCTTTTACGAGTTTTATTTTTATTTCTCCATCATCTGAATCACTGATATCCGACAGTATCATGACCTATTTACATACTGATCGATGGTCATGACAACAATGATCATTACTAGTATAAGACTAAGTGACAGCGATCTGTATTTATTTCGTTTAAGCGACCCGTTTACGTGTATTGAGCTAAGAAGATGAAGCAATGGGTCTGCAACAGATGGTACCTGGATGATCGTATGAATATGTTTACAGATAGGGACATTGCTATTCTCAAATTTTCGTTGATAATGATATGAACATTTGAATTGCTTATTGTACTCCACTGCCATTTTCCCGACGGCACGTTCCCAATTTCTTCTTTTTATGCACATCTGTAGATGTAAGGATGCTGCGGTAGTACTTGTATGAGGAATCCATGGTTAGGTGCTCCAATTCATCTGGTATTTTGTTTCAGTAAAAGTATGTATTGAATTTGTTTTGTAACCACAACCAGGGAAAACTGCTACCGTGTTTTTTTTCTTTTTTTTACTATAAACAGGAATAAAAATCAAAGTGCTTGGAGCACTATATTTAGACGCCTCTCATTGATTGAGCGGAATTGTATGTAAATGATCGGCGTTTCATTACTTTATTTCGTTGAATTTGTGTTAAGATCGATTCTAAATCACTGCGGTCGTTTTTTCGCCAACGATGGTGGAGATAGAAGTCGAACAAGAGTGCCATGGTCACAATATACGCCGCCACTTATAAAACTTGAGACAAAAAAAAATGACATTGACAAGGATTTATAAATATTCACACAAAAACCTGTAAAAAGTTGTGTTCACAAAAAGGTTTTTATAAATATCCAGTCAAAAACCTGGAAGGAATTGCGTTCACGAGACTGAAATATCATTAAGCCCTAGAGACTAAGATTGAAGGGGGCATAACTCAGGCAAAAATCATTGAACCATAAAATCCTTACTTCATGCACATCTACCAATTAAGGTAATAACATCCACCAAGTTTCATAAGGATCCAGTCAGAATCTTAGAAGAAGTTGTGTTGACAAGGCTGCAATTTCAATCAGCCCCAGAGACTAAGTTTTAAGGGGGCATAACTCTAGAAAAAATCAATGAACCATAAAATCCTTCCTTCATGCAAATCTACCAATTGAGGTGATTGACCAAGTGTCATTAATATCCAGCCATAAACGTAGGAGGACTTGCGTTGACAAGGCTGCAATTTCAATAAGCCCCACAGACTAAGTTTTAAGGGGGCATAACGCTGGCAAAAATCAATGAACCATAAAATTCTTCCTTCATGCACATCTACCAATTGGGGTGATAACATTGACCAAGTTTCATTAAGATCTAGCCAGAAACTTAGGAGGAGTTGCGTTGACAAGGCTGCAATTTCAATAAGCCCCAGAGACTAAGTTTTTAAGGGGCATAACTCAGGAAAAAATCAACGAACCATAAAATCCTTCCTTCATGCACATCTACCAATTGAGGTGATAACATTGACCAAGTTTCATTATGATCCAGCTAGAAACTTAGGAGGAGTTGCGTTGACAAGGCTGCAATTTCAATAAGCCCCAGAGACTAAGTTTTTAAGGGGCATAACTCTGGAAAAAATCAACGAACCATAAAATCCTTCCTTCATGCACATCTACCATTTGAGGTGATAACATTGACCAAGTTTCAAGAAGATCCAGCCAGAAACTTAGGAGGAGTTGCGTTGACAAGAAAAGTGGACGGACGTACGGACGGACGGATGGACGGACGGACGGATGGACGGACGGATGGACGGGCGGACAGACGGAGAAGATGACGCCAATATACGTCCGCCTCCGGCGGCGTATAAAAAAGATGATTAAAAAGAACAATGTCTGAGTAGAATTCGAACCCAGGGCCTTCCGGATATAACATGTGTAAAGAGTACAAGGTGAGTGCTCTGCTAAGTGAGCTATCGCGGCTTTCATTTATGTAGCGCGTTGGTTTACATTTTGAATAAATTGCTTTGTAGCGTACTTTTTAAAATCAATGAAAAGTATAACTGACGACAATACTCATAGTAAACCGAAACAAGAAGACAAAAGTGCTAATCGCATGGCCTTAATTGAATTTGGTAATCAAATCAATAGTGATTATTCATAGCGACAAATCAGTTGTCTTGAAACGGCAATCAAATCAATTTGAAGCCTGAGAAGGGTTTTCTGGTATTAAAGCCGATTTCGTATGTCCGAAACCGATCTTATAGAATTAAACACAGAAGAATGAATAAAATATCTTTCGTTCATGTACAATCCCGCTCAATCAATCAGAGACGTCCAATTACAGTGCTCTCAGCACTTTGATTCATTGTCGAAATCGTTTTAAACATCTCTGCTCTGTCTGTTTTCAAAGTCGAGATTTCACTCTTCAATTCTTCTGTTTGATGCCGACTCACTGCGAGACTATTCACCATATTTACTTCCATTTTTATCATTTTTTCTAGCAATTTCTCGTCGTAAGAAAATCTTGAACATTCTGGTTCTAAACCAAGTGTACACGTTATAAGATATGTGTACGTGTACAGAAGTATATGTCTTACATTCATCTTGTTTTAAATGAATACTTTTTCACACTGACTGAGAAGTCCGGAGTATTTTTTTCTTTCGTCAGTTTCGATCGAAAGTACCGCTACTTCAGCATTTGAAAGATGTAGTTACGATATTTTTGAACGCATCCAATATGATTTTTTAAGTACCACTTGTTAATAATTGACCCTTTCCCAAACAACCAAATTTTTGCAGATGTCAACACAATTTTTTTACGTGAGATAAAATCACAATAGCTCTATATAACAACATAGAAAATATTGATACAAAGGGAAAAAATACTAATAGCCCGTATTCTATTTTCAGATTTTGTCTTTCCAACCTAATTTTTAAAAGATGTGTCAAATTAATCTAATAAGCCTTTATGAACGGGACAATCGATATAAATTGGTACAAAACGTTCCTCTTTAACCTTTACCAATGTTGCGAAATCCATCACTAGTTTGATTTAATAACGGCATAAAAAATGGGGTATGACACTTTGAAGTTGCCACTGACGACAACACCGACTACAAATAGCAAGGAAAATATTGAGGTAAAAGGAGTAAATGTCTTATTTCCGGAGATACTCTCGTCGATTTCCGTTGTTACGGATGACGCTCGAGGATTTACGAAGTGTTTTGTAGTTAATGATTGGTTGTTATCCTTTTAAACTTCTTTTCATTTTGCCTTGTACTTCCGAAAAAAAGTCAAAACGGACAGTAGATTGTTACAGATGTTGTGGCGACACTATGAAAACTCTTGAAATTGTTACTTTCTTTGAGCATCATAGTATAGAAAGCATTGAGGAAAAAGGAGAAAAGTCCATCAAGCCCTGCATGCTTTCCAATAAAGTATGGCAAAATATGCCATTTTATGCCAGACACATGAAAGATAGGTAGCGGGATACAGCGCTACAGATAAAGGGGGTGATGGATGTTCAAAATGAATTATTTCACTAAATGTTTATCAAACCCTATGTTTTGGTACTCATTAGAATCGTCTCGTCGAGACGATTTGAATTAGTACCCACAAGAAAGGGTTTTGATTTGAATTCAAAAAGAAAATAGAATGTCTTCACTCCCTGTACAATTCAAAAATTCAATCAATTAAACACATCTAAAAATTATTCACAGAAATTATATATCATAATTAAATTGCGTTTGAAGTGTTACTGTTGGTGTTTTCTTTTACAAGTGACCCTTTTACCAAGAAAGGAATTAAAAGGTATGTTAGAGATACAGATATGGCTCATGATAAATGACCTGGCACAGCATCCCTAGCTAATTGCTGGGTATGCCTTTCCGAGTCATTTATCGTGAGCTATGCCACACAGTGAATCCGTATGGTGCTGACGCACCACAGCGGTATAGAGCCAGCGTATGGGAAACGTATCAAATGTTTCGAAAAAGTTATTATAGGCACACTTTTTTTACGTACGATGTCAATTTTAGATCAAACAACGGATAGCAAAACATTTATGATAGAGTATAATCCATTTTTAATCACCTTCCATGATGTGGCTAAGCAAAGGTTATTCGACGAGTTTACCTTTAGATACCTCAGTTGATATAAGAGAAAAAAAACGTGCGGCACGAGTATGAACACATTTTGAAATTGAAAGATTGTGCGATTTTTAAACAGAAGGGAGTATAGAATGTGTTTCTAGAAGCTAGTACAGGCAGTTTCTGAATCATCTGATCTTTATTTCTCAATGCAACAGACAATATCATTATTATTATTATTCTCCCCCTCCTCTTCCTTCTTCTTCTACATCGTACTCAACGTATGAGAAACGCATGAAAAACTAACTCGGTGTATGAGTAACGTGCTTTCCCTGTACAGCTGGCGTATTAAGCGTATGAGAAACGTATGATGAGCGTAAAATTCATACCCTGAAATTTTTTGTGTGTGTTCAAAACATATTTTGGCCCTTAGTGTACATTAGTGTATATATTTGTACCTACGTACCGAGCGTACATGTATAAGTTACGTATAAAAACGTAACCCCAACGTATCTCAGCGTATACCAGCGTATACCCAAAAAATCCATGTAATGTTACTCATACACTGGTTCCATTGCGCTGTGGTGTGACTGCATCTTTTAAAATACATTACCACGCTTGTGAACGCAAAAGTACACTCGACATAGAATGATTCAAAACTAATTCGGGTTATTGTCCAGCAAGATTAACCCGGGTAATCTGCATACGTAATGACCCTACATCGGCAATATTTTGTTAAGACGCTCAACTAACGGACTTATCGCACGAAAATTAAGTTGTCCCAAGTAAATTTGGGTGGACAATATAATACTATACTTTTATATACAATGATATAGTATGTAATTTGTCAAGTAATAGTCCATTCGAAATTTTCGGAACCTCGCTATGTCGAGTACAATGAAGTTTTATTTTTTCGTTGCATTGTATATGTGCTCTAGAGTAGATCTAGCTTTGTCGCCAGAATGGCAACCTTGGGCAACTCCCAAAATCCGCAGAAATTCAGGATGGCCGCCAACGCAACTAGAAAATTCAACTTTTTCTCAAATTGTCCTAAATTGACTCAAATATGTGTAACTAGGGGTTCTTTGGTACACTGGATCCAAATCTGATGATAGATATCGTAATATGATATCAGGAATATACTAAAATAGAGATGACCACTGAAAGCCATCCTGAAAAATACAATTTTATTATATTTGTGTTTAGATTACAAAAGACATCTATTATGACGTACTCATGAATCTAAGTTAAATTTGGTTATTCATCGGACATTTGAATCAACCTGATGTACATCAAATTCAGACATGGCAGCCACATGCCATTTTCAAAATAATATCTAGTTGGATACTGGTATAAAATGTGGATCGATTTTGATATTTTTTCGTATTTTGTTGTTTTTATATATCTATTTGGAACGCAAAATCTTACATTTAATGTAGATGCTACACATGTTCCTAATGTAGAAATAATAATAATGAATATGGAAACTAGCTGCCATCTTTAAAAAGAGGAGAAAATATGAGGTCTTATTGAGCAGAACATACCGAGGTTGCAAGTTTGCTCTTTTTTCCGACGTAGACTTAATATCTTAATAAACTTATGTGTATTTCAACATGTTTTATTTAAATGCTCTTGATATTTCGTTTCAAAGAGTGCTAACTGAAATATTTCCAGTGATATATAGTATGTTATTTTTGTGCATGCTATATTCAGATTGAACTAAAATCCGACGATATTACCCAATGAGAAAAAACAGATTTAAATGGTTAACATATTCTTCTGTCTATATCTATTTCTTGAATCATTTTCACATTTGAACTTCCCCGTGAGTTTGAATATGGTAATGATGATTAACACACCATTTATCTTATGAAGCTGATCGTTTTAACAATTTTGCTGTACTAAAGTAGTTAAAGGGGGTGATCTTAATTTTAAGGGACTGATATGTAAATATTATTCTGGCCATACTTGTATTAATGAAAGAATCTGATACATTATTCAATATACCAATTGCAAGATCCAGACGTTTTATGAGTAAAAAACTGAAAAATAAAACCACACACTAATAATTTGTTAATTGAATCCGGGAAACAAACGACAATGCATTTGAGGAATTGTTGAGCGGTTATAATTCAGATAAAATTCAAGTAAATAGGACGAGTCCATTTGATAAGGCTCAAACTATATCACGTAATCATGTGTCAGTATTTGTGAAAAAACGGGTGCTTGTTCGATTGTAACATTTCATGAAATCATCCAGTTTTCCATTCTTTTACTTTTCTTTACAATTAAGAAGCTGTCACAAGTTTAAGGTATTCAGGTACAGATAAAATGAATCTAAATGAATAATTTAACAAAACAAGTATGCATTTGATGCTGGTACTTGAATGTAGGGAAACATTGGCATATACTTTTACAATTATCAATGTAACAATGGTACCTTGTTAAAGCTTTTACTAGTTTTAAATTTTGACCTATCTAATAATTATTCTGTATTGTTTCAATCTATTTGGCCAAAAGTTAATTTAAACAGTACATCGTCAATGTCTACCTTGAACTGATAATAACAGACTGAACAACCGTGTCCTTTTACAGATCTTTGCTTTAACCCTCAAGCTACCAGGTGGGGCATTTTATGACCCAGACATATATTTTTGTTTGTCATTTTCAGAGTTGTTCTCCGGTACACGGTACTTTCTTGTCTTTGTCAATCATCTATTCGTCGATGATATCTCAAGTTTTCTTAAACATTGAAAGACGTATACATGTAGAATTTATTTTTCTATTTTCTTGCTGGGGTAAAAGATGATCCCAATATAAACGCATTGAAAAGAAAATGGAGTCGGAATTTTATTACTTAATTCATTGCAAATGCAATATAAAATCATTTGACAAATCATTAACAACGTTTACACTATCATACGTTGTAATTCCCAACAATTTTGACATACTGTATCAAGTAAAGCGTATAAAAAGTCCCCTAAAATGCTGATTTTCTGTCAAACGTAACATGCGTTTTTTGCAACATTTACGAATAAAAATTGTTAAGCGAAATTCTCCCAACCTAAAGCATGAACAAATCACATGGATAAAGATATAGATCTTGCTTTAAGTTTGATATAAAACATGACTTAAAAAAAGCAAAGGGGTTCTTGGTAAGCTCATTTATGAATCTCAGAGAGTAGCCGTTTAAAAAAACAACAGAAAAAGCAATAACACCAAAATATTGTTCACGGTGGCAATACATGAGTATTTTTTAAAATCTAATCCAGTAATGATACATTGCCCAACAGACGAGAACAGGTGCTTATTCTTTCTTCTAGTATGTTTTCCTACATGATAATGTTGAAAAAAGATATTTTCTGAACAAAACAGAGACTTATTTCTAAAAAAGTGTCTATGGTCAAAATGACTCTACCTGGGAGTTTGTGTGTGTAAAATTTGATGGTAACTTGAGGGTTAACTCCATTAGCATAATTGTTTAACTGGTTCTGCGTATAACAGTGTCATATCGAATAATCATGAAGGGCCTCTTTTTTAAGGCGGTTAGTGCGTTTAGTTGGATTATTTCGGGGCCAACTTTTCAGTCACAACATAAGGATGACATATGTCTACTTGTTCTTTCGATGACGATTGGCTTCTACAACGGCTTCTAAAATCATCGAATATGGCTAGCGTCGATCATTGCAATTGAAAATGTATAGCAAAAGTCCTACAGTCATTATTTGAACCAATATTTTACATATAAGAACGAATCACTTTCAAAATGGCATCTGGTGGCCATTTTAGAATTTATCAAATAAATCTATACTAGCCTATAACATCCACATGAAGAATACAAAATGTTAAAAGTAAACACAGAGATTAGAATATGCACACAGTCTGTGATTTTGGCCGTACTTGTACCAGTATTTCAACCAGTAAAAATTATCAATGTGGCTTCTGGCGGCCATGTCAGAATTTGATAAACATCAGCTTAATCCAATGTGAAATGGAAACTTATTTTTAACTTGACTCATGAAGTATGCCATAAAAATGTCTCACATGGACTATCTACAAAGAATATCATAAAATTGTAATTTCAGGATGGCCTATGGCGGCCATCTCTAATTAAGTACATTTCTGATATCCAAAATACGATATTTATCACCAGATTCGGATTCAGCATACCAAAGAACCCCTAGTTTCATATTGTCTGCGTCAATTTAGGACAATTTGAGAAAAAGTTGATTTTTCTAGTAGCGTTTGGCGGCCATCTTGGATTTTTGCAGATTGCGGGAGTTCCCCAAGGTTGAAATTCTGGCAACAAAGCAAGATTTGCCCTAGAGCACATAAACATAGCAAAGAAAAAATAACACTTCATTGTACTCGACATTGTAAGGTTTTCATAAAGGCCACATACATGTAGCAGCGTCGAATGGACTATAATGGTAAATGGAGAATGAAACAGGTTGCCGATTTTGCAAGGTTACTTTTGTCATGCTTCATAAACGACTACAAACTCGTCATCATTTTCTTTCCATTATAACTGCGATATAATATTGTATATTAGTAGATTTTATGGTTATTATTGTTAGGTATGTATTTTTAAAACTTATTTCATATCATCCAATACAGATGACGTCGCTTTTCAACAAAACCTCAATACTGCAGATTTAAACGAGCTGCAGTTACAAGGTTTTCGTTGAAAAGCATTGATATTAATTTTTACCTGACGATTGATGAACTTTTACATGGTATTACGGATTTCATTTCAAATGTCGCAGCTTTAGCTTTTATTATCATAAATTACACGCCTGCCTTTTTTTTAAATAACAATTCAGTAACATTTTCTTGTATACCTTCTGTATCTGTGTACTATGATGAAAGTCTTTTTGAAGAATTTTACGCTATATGCGAAATATGAACACATTTTGTATAAAGGTCAGTGTCGGGTCAAATGAAATCCGTAATAGTATTGTAATACATGCTCCTTTTTTTAATCATTTCTTTTAAATTTATACATACACTCCTCAAAAGTTCTAATTGGCCACTTTTTAAACTCGTTTTACTAGAAAATGACTGAAACATAAAAACTGAAATTTTGACAGTTGTTTATCTATTTAATAAACATTTCGAATAACTAAATTATAACGCCGATTGTTTTGTTTTGCATAAGTTATTGGTGAAAAACGCATTTTGGTCAAACGTGCACGAAAAACACGTGCGCTATTCAAAACTCGTAAATGTTAGATACATAATGTCTTAAACAGCCTAGAACATGGAAAAAACAGAAAACATTATCAAAACCAAGTAACGCGGCTATGCTAGAGAGCTTGGAATGATCGGATTTGGCAGGTCAGTTATAGGGGTATGTTGTCAATAATTTATTTGACCATTCTTCAGTTAAATGAACATAAATAATCTTCTTTTATGGTTTCTGATGCCTTTGACAATAGTTTTCATGTTGTTAAATTTTTCAGTCCTCCCAATTCTGCCTAAAGAGGGCCGTTCTAGGAATTTCCAAGAACCGGAAGCAGATATGTAAATATGACGCTTACAAAGCCGATGAACATCGGATACCCTTTCGGCCCTTTAGATTGTTAGACTCAATTTTAATCTGCATGAAAAAAGTTACCAGCGCAATTTGTACGACCGCGGGTAAAAATACCCATTTTCCAGCCATTTTCAGGCATATTCTGGAAACCATTCTTGTCAACAATGTCATTCATGTGACATTAATTGATAGGTAATCGCCGCATATTGACATCAAACCACATTCAAACGCGTTCATTATCATTTAAAAGTTAAATAGCCCCATTAAGCACAATGGGTTGGATTGAAGTGATTTCAGACCTTTCATAGCGCAACATTTTGGACGATCTTTATCATGGTGTTATTCACGAATGGAGAAAAATATCAAAGAAATATACCATTTTCTGTGAAATAATCATCAGAAAGCAATGACAAGCCATGATGAATTTTGCCTGGAGAAAATAAGTAATTTGCCTCTGTTTGTGACTTTTCATTTGTAGGGGTGTTTATCTGATGCAATTGTTTTGATAATGTTTTGTTATAAGAAGCTATTGATTTTTTGTGTAAATTATGATAAATGAATATGTCAGCTGGTGATATTAAAATGAATATGTTTTGAACAAAGTTGTAGTCTGTACTTCCCAAAATATGAGATGGCCAATTAGAACTTTTGAGAAGTGTATTCTCGATAGGAAAGGCAAACCTCACAAGAAAATGGTTTATATTTCATTAGTGTCAACTCATAATTCGTCGATTTTCTTCAAAACCTCGTAGCTGCTGACTGCTAAAGTTTTTTTAAGGACAGATCCTCCAGTTGCTACTGCGCAACGTAGTGTGCATATCCTAAATAACGAAATAAAGCTGTTTCAGTAATTGGTCTTTTCAGCAATGTATTTTAAACATTTAGTTAATGTTTGGTTGATAAATGACAACCCCCTTTTCGGTTATTTCTATTTTCTCCGTTTGGTCAATTAAAGTGTAATAGTACTCGGATGATACATTTCGCTTTCTGTTACGTGTTCAACATGTGGCGTTAGCGATAGGAAACGGAGCAACAAACGCAAAGTGGTGTCTTTATGAGCTAGTCCGCTTCAGATGGACACAAAAGATGACACTTTTTTATTATCTTAAGCTGGTTATAAGGAAAAAATGGATAAAAGTAGTGAAACCATTTCGGACAGAGCTGCAAAAGGTACACCAATCTTTACTAATAACTAAGAAAATCGCTTGGTTTGATATATTTTTCTTTTTTTGTTTTTGTAGGTATGACAGAGCACTATGTCTATACCAAAAAAAGAAAAAAAAATCTTACCCGGGAATATTTTTCATTGTCAGAAACGTTGCGAAAAAAAGCAATTTCAGCTACTTTTGAAAGAATGTTTTACTAAAAATTTCAAAATCATTACTAAATTTTCCCAAATTGATACTCAAATAAACAGAATAAAACATAGTCAACGCAATAAATACTTATTTATGTAATCCTAGTCATTTCGAACACCTTTTTGTGGGTATTCAAGTGACACCTCATTTTTGCAATTTTAGACAAGAGTAGCCTCCCTTGAAATCCAATAACTTTTTAATTCGCTTGGTGACCTATAGTTTTTAAGTCATTTTTTACTTCTCATATATTTAAATATCAGTACAGAAAAAAATAATAAAAAAAATCTTACCGTAGGAAATAAATGGAGGATCTGTCCTTAAGAAAGGTATCCATATGAGTCCTGAAATGAAACACGATTTACAAACGAAAATATCAATTGACACAGTTGATAGTTATGTTTTGAATAAAATAAACAAAATCATTTTGAAATAGATTTTCTAAATATAGCAGTTGGAATATAATAGAAAAAAATAGAATATTTCAATTACAAACGTACTTGGTGACCAGCAAGAATGGATAAATATCATTTAAATCGAAACTGAACAAAAATCGGATGAGTCGAACTCCGCTTTAAGATGATTTAAAAGCGCTCTTTAGACCGAGATTCTTAAGCAACACAATAGGAGCACTACTATTCAGTACTTCTTGTGGAACACATCTGTCAATTTCTTCAGAAACAATGTGGGGAATACTGTTCCGAATGCTCGATTATTTATTAATCGTGCTGTTCAGGATTTTCCATACTTTATACGAATTACGTCATAAATTGATGGAGTATTTGGAACACCTTTGTCAGAATGTGGGTCTTTATAACGCTTAATCTTAGACATGAGATACCTTAAAAATCTCGTTCTGAAGAACGCACTATAGATCGATTTCAGCAGTTGTCGGATATGGCATTGCTGAAAAGAACATAAACTTTATTTAGTAAAAAAGCCACACAAAAATAACCAAATTACTGATCAGGGTATGCTTCTTATAGCACGTGAAGACTCACTAGGTTCGATATGATTTAACACTTCAATTTTGTGACTTTTTGCCATCTTGTTAGCTTCTCATCGGCACTTATTTGCATTATGATTTAAAGAAGAATGTTGCACCTTATTTCTATCGTACACAGCAAACGTTTCAAATATTTAAGATTATGATGACAAAGGACTAAACAGGATTTCTGATTAATGCAAAGTTTGCACTCTGGTGGTTTAGGCCTTTGGTCGTAACCCTTGTCTAAACCCTTAACCCTATCAATTTGTTCAATCAGATTCACAAAAGGTTTTGGTCATATCTTGATTGAATATTGACCTACTGATGTCATAACGGTATCAAATGAATTTTTACGACTTGCCCTTCCATTTGCATTGATTTCATGCAAATAAGCTTATTTGTATTTTCATGAATATTAACGAATTTTCTCAAAAATGTGATTTTTTTGGCGAATATTTGATACTTACTTTCCAAAACAAGGTAATTTTTCCGGGGGATGTTGTTAACATGGATTATCTAAAAGAACATAATATTAGAACATGTTTAGCAAAGTTTGCACTCTGGTTGGGTTTTTTGGTCGTAAGCCTCATCTAAACCCTTAACCCTATCAAATTGTTCTTTTAATTTTCAATAAGTAATTTATCATATATTGAATAGATATTTACCCATAGATACCAGAATGGTATCAACTGAAAGCTTAGGACTTCCTTTTTCATTTGCATTCATCTTAAACAAGTCTATATATTCATAAATATTAATGATTGTCTTTAAAACATTTTATGCCAACAATTTGTGAATAATTACCAAAACAATGTGTTATTTTGAGAAAGATTTTGCAACCAAATATTATCTTAAATGACATTTTTTGAAAATATTTTGAGCGATGTTTGCAGTCTGATCATGACGGTTTTTAGTCACAAGCCTTATTAAACCCTTAAACCAATCGCGCTGTTCATTCAAATTTGCAAAATGAATTTCGTCACATCTTAATTGAATATTGACATACACTTGTAAGAATAGTATCAAATGAAAACTTCTGAATTAAATGCTTATTTAATTGGAATTACTTTTGGCAAATTAGATCATTCAAATATTCATGTATATTAATGATTCGTCTTAATTTGAAGTTTTATGTAAAATGCTTACCAAAATGTACGATTATTTCGTTCGCATCATTTTTCAACATTAAATGTTGGTGCAGATTTACTTAAATTAACAAAATAAAAAGCCTGGTTTGGCATTTGTTTGATGTAACAGTGATTTTAAAGTATACAACCCATTACATCTCTTTCCTGTCAACCTTATTATCAATATAATTATGTATTTCATTTGGATTTTCTCTGAAAATCTTTATTGTTTTGAGTGCAAATAATTTTGATTTTTGTATCATATTGGAGTTCTTGCTTATATATAGTTAAGTTGAATGAATGTTAACCTTTAACCCTCATCCTACCAATATATTTTACATGCGCATCCTACCAACCGGGGTCCATTTGGACCCAACATGTAATTTTGAATTTCATGACAAAAGTAAGTTTCACAAAAGACATGTTTTTTGTTTAAATGTTATACGGACGAAAAGTCCGTCTATAGATTGAAATTTAAACGGAAACAAAAATGTCGGAAACCCTCTGTTTTTTCAATGTTAATTGAATGGAAAAATCAGAGGGTTTCCGTGAAATTTCGGGCGGGGGGGAGGGTAATTTCGCATTTTTGGACTCGTGTGCCCCTGGTTTTTAACGTCATTTTTACAGCAATAACTTGATAATCCCCTTCCTAAACGCTATCAAAACGACCTGTCAGACACAGTGGATCAATTAATATCGATATAGATAATGCTTTTGAATTGTGTGTGAATTTAAGAAATACAACAACAAAGCTAAAGTTTAACTAAAGACCTAAGCGAAGTCGACCTATGCTAGCTGAGCTCACGTGTTATCGTTCTCTGTTCAATGGATAATTTATGATCAGCGGCCATCTTGTTTCGTCTGCACTAGTCGACAAATATAGGCCTACATGTCTCCAACAATTTTGGCTACATTCACCATGGAGTAACATACTGCTCGATAATATGAAGTGGTGTGACACCAACAGAAATATTACCGGAAGTGACAGAATCAACCTATACCAGGCAGCAAAAAGGATCGAATTGGTGCAAACGGCTTCGAGAACTGTGTGAACTATGTGTAAGTGTCAAAATCTATGGATTTTTAATATCTTAGTTATATTTCAAACCTGTCATATTGGTTTCCAGTAGCAAATGAGTTTTCGTACTAAATAAATTTCGACCGATCAAGTTGTATCTGGATACATAGTCTGGACATAGGCCTACCGGGTCTTCTACGGTACCGCGGTATTCGAAAAAGTATTCATTTGCAAACGAAGCATCACCTGTCAACTGCGTGCAACTAAAGGGAATTTTAGTTACTATAATTTTCGGTGATTATTCTTAACATTATTTTGTCTGCATTGGATTGCTGTAGAAAAAGAAAACATAGAAATTAGAATGTTTTCATGTCTCCATAATGGCATTCATCATTTATTTTCTAGGACGCCATTAACTACCGCGGTACCCAAGAGAACCACCCTTACATTAACAATGATAACGGAATACCTGTTCCTCGAAGCCGTTAATAGGCTTTCGCCTCTATGGCCTTAGCAATTTTAATGCGCTCTAATGTAAATAGCGAAATATCAAAGAGTGTATTTACATCAGAGAAGACTCGGATCAAATGGTCATTGATTCTTTCCCAAAATTATACGACATGGTTTTGTTATTCCCAAACTGAAAATCTTTGGTAAACATTAATTTTGTATCCAGCATCTAGAACTCTGCTCAAATGATCATAATGCCAAGATGTTTATGTTAATCTATAGCCAATAGCACAGAATATATTGAGGACAGATGAGAAATTGCATTTGTATTTGTAAATGTATTGAATTACCATGACTTAAAAGGATTTCTATATTCATTTCAGCTATAAAACAAGAATCTAGATCTACATGGGTTCAAGTTATTTATACTCATTGCGAGTAGGCCTAATTGTGAGGCCAAGCACCAGACACATTTCAAGTGAGTTGATTTGTTGTTTACCATTTTAAGTTTATTTTAGTAAAAGAGTACAAAACATGGCAAAGTAAAAACACATTACAGCAATATTGCACATACATGTATTTAGTTATATGGGAAAAAAGACTCCCTTGTCTAAATGATTTTAGTGAGTTTGTATATGTATAGATTCTGATAATTCTGATAAAATAGCACTATGTCTATTCAATCACTGTTACTGGACTGTCTGTTAATAAATTGCTGAGTGTAACGCTGCACACCTAGGAGGAAGTAGTGTTTGAAATAAGATATCATGTTACATAATTATGTTAAATGGACAGGTCTTCCTGTCAAGAATACTTCCAAAGTGTCTTGGACCATAATAAGCATGACTCCAAATCTCTTTGGAAGTGTTTGAAACAACTTGGTTTACCTGCTAAGAAGGGTGTAAGTTCATCTGCAAATATTGGCTTGAAAATAGATGGTGAAATTTGTTTTGATTTTTTCAGTGTTGCTCAAAAATTTAATAATTTTTTCACTACTGTTGCATCTAAATTAGTTGAAAATTTACCCCCTAGTTGTTTTTACTATGGTAAACAATTTGTAAGTAAATTTTATATGTCCAAGGGTATTTTTCCCAACATTTTTTCCTTTTCCATTGTTACACAGGATAAAATCCTGAAATATCTCCTAAATCTTAGTCCAAATAAGGCAACTGGACTGGATGGTATCCACTGTAGATTTATAAGAGATGGTGCACCCATCATAGCCTGTCATTTAACTCATGTAATAAATCTTTCCATCATTCAAGGCTCTGTACCAGATGATATAAAGAACGCCAGAGTTATTCCACTGTACAAGAAAAATGATAAAACTGAGGTGGGTAACTACAGACCAGTGTCAGTTTTGAGCATTATTTCAAAGGTTTTTGAAAGGGTAATTTATGATCAGCTGGAAGAATATTTACTGACAAATAACGCCCTATACAGTTTTCAATCTGGTTTTAGGCGTGGTTTTTCTACTGCCACATCTTTAATTCATCTGTCAGATTTCATCAAATTTAATATGGACCAAGGAAATTTGGTTGGGATGGTTTTACTAGATTTGCAAAAGGCGTTTGATACCATTAATCATGATATTTTGTTAATGAAACTTGAAGCTATTGGACTTACTTCAGATGCAATTAGATGGTTTCAGTCTTACTTTTCTGACAGGACTCAACTGGTTGAGGTTTCAGGGGTACCCTCTAATAAAGGTTGTATATCATGTGGGGTTCCTCAGGGATCAATCCTTGGACCTCTATTATTTTTAATATATGTCAATGATATGTCTGCTGTAGTCCAAAGTAAATTACTTTTATATGCTGATGATTCTGGCATCCTTGTCTCTGGTAAAAATACCAGTGATATTGAATCAATCTTAACTTCTGAACTGGAAAGGGTAAGTGAATGGCTTGTTGATAACAAGCTTTCACTCCATCTTGGCAAAACGGAATCAATACTCTTTGGTTCTAAACCCAGACTGAAAAGTAAAAGCAATTTAAATGTATCATGCAATGGTATAAACATACAAGCAACCAGTTCAGTAAAATATCTTGGTGCAATTTTAGATCAGCATTTAACTTGTGACGAAATTGCTAGTTCGCTTGTTTCTAAGGCCAATGCTCGTTTGAAATTTTTGTTTCGCAATAGACATTTTTTTAATCTCCAAACTCGTAAGCTTTTAGTTATGTCTTTAATTCAGTGCCATTTTGATTATGTTTGTTCTTTCTGTTATCCAAGTTTAAGTCAGTATTGGAAGAATAGACTCCAGACTACCCAGAACAAATTAGTTCGTTTTGTCTTGGACCTGGGTAGTAGGTCTCATGTAGGAGCCGAACAATTAAAATTGCTAAATTGGTTACCAGTTAACAGACGTGTCGAACAGTTAACTCTCTGTCATGTCCACAAAATTCACAAAGGTTTTGCCCCTGAGTACATGAGGGAACATTTTAAACCCCTTAGTCAAGTTCATGGCCGTTTAACAAGATCCAGGGTAACTGCTGTTTCTTCTTCTTTTTTTGACGGTGAGGTTGCATTTAATGACTCTGGTCGGTATGCTTTGCCAAAAGTTAAGACGTTTGGTAAGACAACATTTGCTTATCACGGTATTGTCTCCTGGAACTGCCTGCCACAACAGCTCAGAGACATTGAATCCACCAGTTCCTTTAAAACTGCTGCGAAAAAATATCTCATGGACATAACTGAATAATCCTTTATATTTTATTTCATTAATTTTAGTCAGAATATATTTCATACATTCATCATGACCCCATTTCTTATGTTAAATGACTCTATGATTTTTTTTTAATTTTTCAGTAAATCAGTATGATAAACATTACATATGGACTGTCAAAATGTGATACTATTGCCTGTGATATCCAAATGTGAATTACTATTTATATTTTCATTCTTTTAATCTTGACACCAAATCTTATGCTAAATTATTTAATTGTAAACATGACTTTCTGTGCCATGCCTCCATTATCTGGGACCACAATGGAAATAAGACGAATTAACTTTCGTCTTTTTTGTGTTATCCTTGGTAATGGAGCGCATAACATGGTTGTTACATTTTTTTCATAACTAATTATGTGCAATATTGCTGTAATGTGTTTTTACTATACCATGTTTTGTACTCTTTTACCAAAATAAACTTATTATTATGTCTGTTGCTACCCACTGCAAATGCTGATCAGGGAACACTTCAGTTGTGGATACTTACTCATATAATAATCATATTTTGGATAAGACATTATTTAGCTGTCTGCTGAATCTATTTATATAGAAATTTAATTTCGAGGGCTTAGCACATTTAAAACTACATATTTTGTTTGTATTTCTGAATCTATAGAAAATAATATGCCATGAGTTCTAATAATGAGTTTCATTTCTGTATTCATTAAAAAAGATATTTAGAACTCAAAGATGTTTTATCTCTTAAAATTTTAGAAAGTTCTAAGTTTTTCCCTCTCCTGTAAAATTTTACAAAATTTAATTACAATAGTTTTGCACTAAGCCCTCAATTTGCCTTATGACCATCATAAGTGTTGAGATATTATATAATATGTATTGGACAATTTTGTCCATTTTCATGTTATGAATTTGATATGCATATACAGTCGACACTCGTTGTGTCGAAGTCAGAGGGGCCGTCAAAATACCTCGACATATCCGGACTTCGACACATCCGATTTTGATTATTTTCGATGAAAACGATATTCAACCATTCTTGATGGGCATCATATGTGTCCATGATTGAAATATAGTAGGAAAAGGAAAGAAATTGCTCGATACGAGCAATTTCTATCCTTTTCCTACTAAATTTCAATGGCTGTATTTGTTTCGAAATTATTTTGATTAAACACTTTGATACCCATATGTTGAGGACGGGACATGACTTTCACTTCGACTTAAGCGGACTTTCGACTTATCCGATGTCGAGATAACGAGTGTCGACTGTAATTGTGTACATGTATATCAATAATCATTTTGCAGACATGGTGAAATCAGAAAACAGTGGTATGTTGAACAGCTGTATAAAGTCTGGTAGAATGGAATGTGTTTCAGAAAGGCCTTCAATGGTATGCATTTATTCTTTATCCCTGAAACAATCTTGATTTTATTGTATCATGTACAAAGGTAGATTTTTCCTGAATTACAAAGTATGATGAAAAACATTACTTTCTGAATAAACTATACCTTACCATAAAGTACAAATTGTCTGCAACCTGTTTCAGCATGGATCAGTTTGAAATATTGTTGTTTAGAAAAGGTTGCACACGTATATATTTACATGTCTAGGTCTATGCTTGATTGGAACGTTACAATTTTAATTACGAATTCACAGTTTACATGTTGAATTACCCAGGTAGGTAATTAAGCAGCAGGGGTGCAGTATATATATTTTGTAAATAAAATGTTCTGTTCTGTATATAAGGGCATATCCCCTGCCGCTTAATGAAACCCAGACTGCATTAAAAGGGATGATTTAAATGGGTAATTACGGCTTTTTAAAGTAATTACAAACTTTTCCAAAAGAACAAGAAGAATTTTACATTCTACAGTAAAAACAATGTAGGATATATCAATAATCAATATTTTCTACTTTTCATTCAATGTTTTGATTTTGAAAATATGCATATCCTTTTTCCTTAAATTGCAATACATATTGCAGAAAATTTTGTAAAAATACATTGAACATTTTTTGATGATTTAATGACTGATCTTGTCATCTCATCAGCATCACCTTTGAAATTTTTGATAATATTTTTCATTGCATGTATTGTTGCATTTTGACAAGGCTTCAAATATTGTTAGAAAAGTAGAAGATGCCAGAAATTGTGATTTTTAGGGGTCAGTATAAGGCTGAAATGTTACATTTGTTACTTTTGTGTAATTGCAGGTTCATGAATCATGTGCATAGATGAATAAAGATGATGCTGACAATGATGATTACCGGTGTTATAACAGAAAAATTGACAATTTGTGGACATTGTTTGGTCCATACAGTGATTTGTGTACAATATCCATGTATAAACATTCAAATTTTAAATCTGACAAAACTCCATCCTGTTTTAACCAATTCCAACATAATGACGTCTTTTGACAACCTACATGATGAAAGGTTTTGAAAACATTCTGGAAAATGAAGGAATGGTTTTGTGAAAAGGAATTAATTATTTTATCATTTCCCACGATGTTTTTTAGCCAGTTAGATGAAAAATATAAAATTTTATTCTCTTAAGATTGTCATCTGCAACATCTTTCAAATTTGGACAGTCTTAAAAAATCCGTCTGGTAATTGGTTACAAATGATTTAGTGCAAATAACCAAATACAACAGGATATCATGTTGTGACTTGTAAAAGCCAGCTAAAGTGTCATTCATGTTTATGAAAATTGGAATAAATTTTTAACATTTTATTTGATTTTTGTTCTGGCTATTAGAAAACATACACATTAACCAAAAAAATCCTGATTTTGTCATCCCTGAAAGAAAAAGCTTAAGAAAACATTGAGACAAAAGAAGAACATGCTGATAACCAGTGTTTTCTCCTTTTACCTAAATATTTTCTATGCTAAATTGTACCTAAATTCTATCTTTATCAACATTCATTTGACGTTTGCAGGATGTTTCTAATTGGATCACCTCTAAATTTTAGAGTTTGGGAAAGGGTTAAATCAGAGTAATAACTAGTATGGAGATTTGATAGACATAAGGATGTTATGCCTGCCAACAGTATATCTTCTGTCCTCTTTATTTCAAATTGTGCACCGGTCCATGAGAAAACCTTCAATCAAAGTAAATCGTCGGTGTAAATGCAAAACCTCGTATGTCGATTCCTATAATTTTCAAAGTACAAACTTGTGTGCCCAGTTAAGACAATTCTCCAGGGTTTTGAGATATTTTTACTGATCAATATTAATGATACATTATTTGTGAACAATATATCCAAATTTTAGGTAAAACATTTCAGTTTGAGAAAAGTTATTACACTTTTTTCCCTCCCCTTTAAAATTTTCCTAAAACCAAGATACGAGGGTTTGCATTTACAACGACGAAATACAGTTTACACTCGTTAAGTCAACATCTGATATGTCAAACTTCCGCTTAAGTCGAAATGAAAATGTGGTCCTTGCATCATCTATAGATATAGGGTATCAATCAGGTTAGACAAATTTAATTATTTTAAAGTGAATAAATCAATTGAAATATAGTAGGAAAAGGAGATTATTTGCTCCTTTTGAGCAATTTTCCATTTCCGGCTATATTTCAATAATACACACACTTGCCCAACGACAATGAATAAATATCATTAATCAAAGCCGAAAAGAATTGGGATAAGTCATATTCACGATATCTTGAGCTAGAATGATGTTCCCTAAGACTTCGACACAACAAATATTAGGAAACGTATTGGAAAACGGCTAGGAAACGTATTGGAAAACGGCTTACTGTCGTTTGAAGGAAATGCTGAAAACTGTTGAGATGAAGCGAAACATGCTAGTGATAATGAACTTTCCGAGCTTCTTCAATATATGGGAACTTTTGAGAACTATGGACTTGATGAGAGAAAATGTTGAAAAACTACTATGCCTGTTTGCGGTTTTAGCTCACCTGAGCAGAAAGTGCTTAAGGTGAGCTATTGTGGTCACCCAATGTCCGTCCGTCCGTCTGTCTGTCAACAATTTGGTGTTTACACCATAAGAACTTGCATGGGTTCGAATCATTCTCATTGGACCAAAAAGTTGAGAGTTATGTGCCCTTGAATCTGACAAAATTGCCGTTTTCGAATCTAACAACTACAAATATTAAACAAACAAGACAAAACTTGGCCATAATGTCAATTATCAAGTATTGTTCGGAAAAGGTTTAAGGTAGTCCATCCCCTAATGAGATTTGCACGACGTCGGAATTATTCGGGTAAGGTCGAAATCAGTCGGCGGAGGAACCTTCCAACGCTGAATGGTTGCGATCGCGTCCTAATATGTTCAGATACGTAACGACGACACTCGAAAAAAACAGATGTTTTATGAATCTCAAAATGGCCACATTACGGGTATTCTACCTTAATTAAAGACAAATTACTCGTAATCTTTTCACCCAAAAAAGACAACAATATGTATATATATTCCAATGATTCATTTAAAATTATTGTGTGCAACATCTTTGTATTTGGACCAAACTCAAATTTTGACGTTTGGGAATGGGTTTATGGTGTGGATTTCAAAATTCATACAATTCGTTATGATGTCTGTGTGACAAGTCTGTCAGGTCATTGTTCTTGGTCAAAGACACATCTCAAGGTCATAATTACAGAACCTCATAGACCTATAGACTCTACTCCAAGTTCCAACAGGCATTTGTGCTTCACATGCACGTCTTTTAGTCTAAAACCCTTTGGATTTTGACGAGATAGATCTAGCTTTCTGGGAAACGTTAAGGTTGACGTCGACATCCTTTCGTCCGTTTCTAGGCTTTGTCTACTTTCATATTATTAGTAACTAACAAATGATAATAGCACAAAAACATCCGGAAATGAAAAACTAGAATGCTCTTAAGGAATTAAATCGCTCCATAGGCCTTTAATTATTTTACTACTTAATGCAATGTTTGCATAAAATTCAATGGCACATAACTCATGATCTAAGATTTTGATCAACCTGAAAATTGCACCCAGGCAAGATATCATAGTCACCAACATTTTGTTCCCGTTTTGTTTTGACTAGTCAAAATTTCTCGATGTGAGAGTAAAAGTAAAAATAGTAAAAAAATAGTCAAAACCGCATTTTTGGACAATCAATGGCAGATAATTCGTGTATTTTTGATCAAATGAACCCATTCACTGCCGTTTATAAGTGCATGCTATATGCCGGGGAATATTATGGCTAACTGGTGCTATTTTACACCTCAATTATATAGCTGACTTTGTCTTAAAACTGCTTAATAGATTTTCACCAAATTGTGTATGTTTGTTTTATACATGTTTCTCAATGTTTTAACACAGATTATGCTATGGCATCTTGACATGATAATTTTAAAAATAATTTCAAGTTTCCAGAAATGCAACATTTTAGTAAATATTCTATCATATAAAGCTGCCATGACCAACAAGTGGAAGGGTTAATAGATTTTGCATTTGTTAAGCCAATTCTCTCATTTTCTGATTTAGAATTTGGAAATGAATTATTACCACTGCCATTGGAAGCATTTTGAAGTTTTATTATAACATATCTGCGAGCAAAAACATCATCTCGTACCCTACCTAGTACTTGTCATCGTTCAAATTATTTCTAGATTTAGCTTCTTTGACACAAATATCACCAAAATAATATTGTTTTTCTTTCATATGACCAAAGAATATTGTAGAAAGTAAGCTTTTTATATAACAAATGGAAATTCATGAAAGCAATAAGTCTCTTATGATGTATTTAGTTTTATTATGGGATATAATTTACCCCGAGCAACACTCGGGGTATAGGCATATAAGAAGCTATTTTTAACCCGAGTGACGCTCGGGGTTAGGAAGTGAAGGGGTTACGGAATTTCAGAGAGGGTCGCCCAAGGATTATTCCAGTGAAGTTTGTTTGAAATATATCCAGTGGTCTCTTAGATGAAGTTTTTTTAAGAAAATTAGTTTATAGTTGTAATATAGTTGTAATAAAGAGTAATTATACTGGGGTCCAAACGGACCCCAGCAACAAAATCAATAATACAAACTCAAATTATGCTAAAACCTTAAAATGTTGCGTGACATGAAGAAGGTTGTGGTAGACCAACAAACTCCTAAAATTTTGACACAAGAGTGCATGTGGTAAAATTATGACAAGAAAAAAATGACGCGTAGGGTCAAATTGACCCTAGTTGGTAGGATGAGGTTTAAAGAACTGCCACATAAATCCACAATTGTTGCCAAATAGGACTTTAAACATAAACTCTCTATCAAAAAGTCAGAAAATTGGTGAAAAAAATTTCTAACCTGTTGGATTTCATTCTAGTTTACACATATAAAATTAAGCATACCAATTATTTTTTACGTTTAATGGCTGAACAGAGATCATGGTATATAGTCAAATACATACCTTTATACAAATAACATCGATAAGTAACTATAAAAACCATTATTCTTGCCATTCACATCCAGAAAATAGCATACTTTTCTTGCATCTGGAGAGCCTCTCTTTGTGTATGACACATGGCTAAGTCAACTTGTTGGCCCTTAGAGTATTGGACAGGTATCTGAAATGTAGCTGACAGATCAGAAACGCCGGTGTTACTATTTCTTTATGTTTGATCAAGGCATTTTTGTGTAAGATAAGCTACTTTTTGGGTGTCATATGTAATAGCCTATGTCTCATATGCATGTCTCACGAGATATAGGAGCTGTATGTGTGTAGCTAGAATAAAGCCATTATCTGGTTGTGATAAAAATATTTCTCCTTCAAGTTGATAAGATTATAAAGAGCTTTCTGAACTTTTCCCAGGCCAACCAACATCTAGTTGTTGCGACTAGTTTGCAGCCATTACCAAACGACAATGTGTCGTCTAAAGATAAAGGTTGCTAGAAAATCTGACACAAACTACATCGGAATTGAAAATGAAAAACTTCTTCTTTCAATAAGATACAATGAACGCATACTTGTATACAGTGGTGACATATTCACAATTAATGACTAAAAACATTATTAAGATTAATATGGATCATTTAACTGTTTGATATCAAAATCTTACAATGTAAACAAAGGGTTCTACAGGAAGATCAAATTTTGTATAAGTTTGTAAGCAGTAAAGTAACACATATTGCACGATTCCAAAAATATTATCTTAACATTTATGTATAGTTTTGTAATGATTTTAAGACAAAAAGATGTACATGATAATACAAGATGGTCAATCTGCAAATCTGTTAAATGTATACTGCGCACAAAAAGTTTAGCACACTCGGCAAATGTTGTTTCCTAGTCAAAAACTATTCCAAAATCCTTAAAATGAAAACACTAATGTGTTTAAAAATTCAATTTTCTGGCGCTTCCTGAAATTTTGTTTCAAAATTCTTAAGCGTTAATTAGGTATCTTACGTTAAAGTGCACAGGGGTCAGATATCGAAAGTCAAGCAAATTTCAATGAAGCGAATGTCCAGCATAAGCAGCTAGGACCGCTAAGATTTAGGTCGGTCGTTGGTCGCTAAAGTTGCATAAATCAAGTGCTGTAGGCGAGTAATTGTCAATTCGAGCCAATCGAAATGCAACGCACATCTCTAACAGATATACCTGATTGGAGCATGCAAAGAGCTCTCTGACGTCGAACTTACGTCATCATTTCTCGCCTTCCCATAATCATTTTCAAAGAACGTGTAACAGTTAAATTGATTCTGCTAACAGATCTATGTAATCGTGTGTCTTTGGACAAGCTAGACATTATCGATGTCACTGCACACGTGCCGCGCATGACTTTTGCTAATCTGTACTTTGTCCAATACACTGAATGCCCACTCTACACATGCACTGTATGCGTAATGGTTGTCGATCGGGACAACTGAACAGCACAAAGCAATGTTCATTTAATTATCATAAACTGAAAAAATAATGTGTTTAAAAACGTGCTAAACTTTTTGTGCTCAGTATATTATGAGACACTGGACAAGTTTTAAACCTGTTGGTAAACTTTGAAAATTATCCAATGAATTCAGGATGCATATACTTAGCTTAGCAAATGACACATAAAATTGGAAATTTCTTTTAAAAATAGCATCTTCCCTATTATGATTCAATCAATTATGGATTAAAAGAGGTTGTAGAGACATTATGCAAGCCGTAACATATTTACCATTATCCTTCATCCTACCAACTGGGTTCAATCTGACCCCATGTCTCATTTTTAGCGTGTCATATATTTATCGCATGCATTCTGGTGTCCAAATTTTAGGAGTTTGTTGGTCTACAACAACATTCTTCATGTCGAGCAACATTTTCAGATTTTAGCATAATTTGAGTTTTAAATATTGATTTTTTTGCTGGGGTCCGTTTGGACCCCATTATAATTACTCTTTATTACATCTATTTAAACTCATTTAAACTTTTTTGTTAAAAAAAATCTTCATCTAAAATACCACTGAATGCATTTCAACCAAACTTCACACTCTCTGAGATTTCTTCAAGGAATTTTGATATGATGAAAAATACCAGAGTTATCTGCCCTTGGTTGCCCCAAATTGCGATTTAGACTAATTTTTTACTATTTTTACTCTCATATCACCACATTTTGACTAATCAAAACAAAACGTGGACAGAATATTGGTGACTGGGATATCTTGCCTGTGTGCAATTTTCAGCTTGATCGAAATCATGTGTTATGTGCCCTTGAATTTTATGAAGCAAATGCATAAAATATAAAAATAAATACAGGCCTACGAAGCGATTCAAGCCTTTTAGGGCTTTCTTGTTTTTCATTTCCGTATGTTTTTGTGCTATTATCATTTGTTAGTAACCAATAAAACATTTAACCAAAGAATATGTCTTTTGTGAAGCTTATTTTTGTCATGAAATTCAAAATTACGTGCGGGGTCCAGATGGACCCCAGTTGGTAGGGTGTGTATGTAAAATATATTGGTAGGATGAGGCAGGTATCTATTTGTCTGTATCAGATCAGAACTGATGCGAACGGATCCATGCTACCGGAAGCCCATGCTGACTGTACATTCTTATTCTTCCAGATCTACACCTATTTCTTGTGTGCTTTCAGTTCAACACCACAATAAACTGATAGTAGTCCATTCAGATACACATACAATCATTTTCAGTAAGGCATCTGTCGGCCATGTCTGTATTCATAAACAGTGCCTCGACCTGAATTTATAATAATGGAATAAATTAACCTACAAAGCCTGAATAAAAGGTATCATTTAAAGATGTAGGTTATACTAGGTAGAATTTCATGAAACTGTGTTTTACCCGATATCCATAACCATTTCAGAACTGTTTTGATATCTAAATGCTACAACTAACACATGATTCAGATCAGAATGTAAGAAAACCCATATTAAGACACTTTTTGCAATGTTCAAGGACAATCTGACCAAAATAATTATTAACATCACACTTGGCAGCCATCTTGGAACAAGAGGACCACGATGGTCCTGAATTGCTCAACTGGACCTAGATAGAATGAAAGTCACAATGTTGTCAAGTTCAAGAGCACATAATTTAAGATGCGAGATTTTGATCCAGCTGATTTTATAATCTTGAATGGTCAATATTTGTAGCTGTTAAAGTAAAAACAAAGTGGAAGAAAACAACAATTTTGTCAGTCAAGGGCACATAACTCTGTTCTGATAAAGATATTCTCATCAACATTATGTCCAAGTTTCTTTTATTGGTTGATATTTATTGCTGTTTGAGAGAAAAACAAAGTCGAAAACGGCAATTTTGTAATTGTCAAGGGCACACAACTCTGTTTTTATTAGTCCAATCAATCAGACAAATTAAAGCATTTAAGATCTTATGGTCACCAACATTGCCACGAAGTTGTGTCTTGATTGGTCCATATTTGTGTTTGTTAGAGGGAAAATAAAATCGAAAGCGGTAATTTCATTAACCCTATCCCGGACTTTTGGGTATATCTACGGTGTCATTTAAAAAGCTACAGCATTTATATTTTAGGTAATCTATACCAGTCCATCGATGGTTCTTGGCACAAAATATTTTCATGTACACTGAAGGGTTTTCATAATATAGCCAAAAAGAAGCTTTCGGTCCATTGGACCCCAGTTGGGGTCCACTGGACCCAATATAGAATTATATAGGCAATATTGAAGAAATGACGATATTTTTCCATTTTAACTGAACTAGGAATGTTCTCTGTTGTACATATTATTAAAATAAGTTGTGTTTGAACTGGTGTTTTACTTACCTAAATGGTGTAGAGATAGTTTCGTAAAGTTAGTACATCAAAAATAAGCAAAATCTGAGATTGACAGAAGAACAAATAAAGAAAATCAACAAACTGATATATATGAATAATGATTCCTAAAATGCATTATCCTCGGTCCATTAAATGTACATGCGAAATTGCATCTTGATCTGATCTATATAGACACAGTTATTCAACTTCAAAGTAAAAGTTTGCTTCTCGTTTTGATTTACCTCACCCACTTTGTTAGCCATTATCTCCAAAAATAAGCCCTCCTCAGAATTTTTACACATACAAATTAATGATATTATGTAACCCTGTCAATGCATAGAACTTAAAGAAAGTCTATTTTTGAGCCCTTGTTGCAACCCATCCTTTCAAGACTATAGGCCTTGTTGTTTGGGAGAAAATGACTTTTTTGTAATTTTGAACAGACGGGTAGGTGAACAGATGGACAGACAGACAGACAGACAGACAGACAAATGACAGTGTACGATCATAGCACATTATCCTCGGCACTTTGTGCTAAGGTAAGCTAATAAATCAATGTAATTTAACAATTCACATTGACACAGTATTTGCATTTTGCATGCATTTTTGTAATGGGGTCCAGTGGACCCCAATTGACCTTTAACGTAAGTTTAAGTCACTGACCTGAATAGGGCTAAATTAAAGGGCCAATAACTCTTGTTTTTCTGGTCAAATCAAGCTGAACATTTAACTCATTAACGATCTTATGGTCATCAACATTGTGGCCAAGTTTTGTCTTGATTGGTAAATAAATGTACGTGGGTCATCCAATAAATAGTAAGACTGTTCCTATAGCAGGAATACCTTGACTCATATTCTTTCAAAGTCCCTTTATTCCTTCAATATAAGATCTTCCCTTTTTAATGACAGAATTCAATATGTTGGAAAGTCTTCTAATTTCGGTTGCTAGGCAACCAGAGTTAAAGTGCCACATTAGACTGGCCACGTCTACTTCCAATGCATTTAAATCCTCAAAACGCACACGTCGCAATGAATCTTTTCACTTATAGTTATCATCAAAGTATAGGGAACTTATGCGCAGAAAATTTTGAGATTGTTCTAAAATGTTCCTATTATAGAAGGTCAAAAGTGGCGTCACCCTACCTTCCTTTTGACGTCATGTAGAACAAAAAATGTACGTTCGTGCAGCTTTGGTCCTCTTTTGTAAAAGACAGATCTCAAAACAGCCATTAAAACATACAATAATACTCTACATTGACTGCTTTTCCAGGTAGGAGCAATTTTCAGATGATATGTGCTGATTTACATAGACAAAAAACGTCATTTTTGGATATTTTCCTTCACGTTTCTCTTCTGTTTACAGATCAGACCTGGGTTGGTTCTGCACACTGATCCTTTCGTCATTAAACTTTGGAACCTACCAGTAAACAGTTACATGACAAAGCTTTGTCCAAAATAATTAATGTTAGATTTGAAATATCTCCCGATCTAGTATTGCCCTAAAATAACGCTATTTTTCATTCATGCACATTTTTGTCTACCATCAAGCCGCATGAGACGCGTCCACGTTACAATTGTTTGGGTCACAGGAAGTGACGTAATAAACGTGACGTAATGACATAACAACATTTGGTGCATTTTTTCTTTTGCTAATATGTCGGGCCACGTACGTGCCAAGTTTCATTAAATTCTGTCGGACAGTTTTTGAGATGCTAGAGTGGTAACAAAGTCAAAACTAGCCATATTTGACGTTCAAGGGCACATAACTACAAACTCAAAATCGAACTCATCCGAGAACTTATGGTCATACATGTTTTGACCAAGTCCGGTCTAGATTGGTCAATATTTGTGGATGCTAGAGCGGTAACAACAAATTGTGAACAGACGGACGGACGGACAGACGGACGACGGACAAAAAGCGACCACAATAGCTCATCTTGAGCACTTCTGGCTCAGGTGAGCTAATTACGTAGAAAATGGAGGGAATAGGAAAAGGTTGTCATGGCCACGACCAACCTAGATCGACTCTAGAAAGTCTATTTAATGCAAACAAGTAAATCCACATAAAACAGTGTGCAAGCGTTCTAGTTGTTAGCTTAACGCGTAATTTATTCTAAAAATATTGGCCAGTAGTCCGTGAACCTGTATGAAACAAAAATATACATAAAATTGTGTACGTAAACAATTATTTTATATCAACTGATGTTAGGGGTCAACCTAAAAATCCATAGTTTTTAAATAATGTAAGAAAATTCCGTTCTAAAATTCACTTTGTTCCAGTTTTTGTCAAGATACGAAAATTAAGTAAAAGTTGCTCACGAATATAATTATGATTAAAGTAAAATATCGATAAAAATAAAAGCGGTAACAGGTTGCTTTTGGAATTTCCACCCGAATGGTACACATTTCTAAGAATGGACAAAGATGAGATTTTTTTTTAAAAAAATGACATTTTCGAAAGTTTTGTTTACTTATTTTTGTTGTTTTAGTTAAATTTGGGGTAAATCAAGATGTAAAATATTTTTTCGGTTATTTCCTGTCATCTGTTTATGTGTCTCTCTGTCTGATGACACTTTCTCAAATATTGTATTCCCTAACTAATATATTAATCTTTTTGAAACTTGATAAAAAAGTATCCTTAGATAAAGGGAGTATAAAGCTGTTTATTAGAATATCTTTTAGTCATAGAATTTTGTTGTTGCGACAGCAAATAAGGGGCAACATTTCATATAATAAAAATAAGCTCTTTTTGTAAAACTTTACATAGCCATGAAGTTTTTAATGTTGTATGTAAGTTTGTATGTAAGGGGTAGACTTCAAAGTTGGTTTCAATATTTTCGTCCAGGGTCACATTAGGTCTTGTCCCAGTTGTACCTACTTTACAAAAAAGAGTGGAGATTTTCTATGAAAATCATTTTAGATTAATCAAGTCAGCCACGATTCATGAAATTTAACAGCAAGAGTATTTCATAGATCTTTTGAAACGTGAAAAATTAAAATTGGAAAAAGCACCAATTTCTCTAATCGCATTTGATTATCGTGCAAAGTGAAAATATTGATGTAATGCACCAGAAACAGATAATCCAGCTCCCATGTGACTATTAAGGACTATTGATGGCTAAACCGAATGTAAATCATATGACACCATTGAAATGTGTATAAACTGTGTATCAATACAGGCTAAGCTATGATGAAAAATAATTTGCAGAATCAATTGCAACCTATTTTATCCCAAAAGAGCCCTGTTTTTTAATAAACAAGTACATTTTCAACTGTTTAACTGAAAAGAATGTAATGCTGTAACAGTCTTTTACTGAATCATAGGGGCCTTCCATATCATGTAAGTTCATAATTAGTGACGCTTAAAGTAAAAACAGTTGCTTATGTATTGGTTAAATGGGAGGGCAACTTTTGGTGCTTTACCATACCGGTTATAGACGTCTTTTCAATTTCATAACATTTGGCATGACCTTTGTTGCCTGTCATAGTGTAAGTAAAAATGGTGCATTGACATTGTGACCAAAAAGTAAAGAAAACTGGCAATGTGTATATGTATGCCAATTTTGGCTTCTATACATATAATTTTGTAAATAAAAGTAATATCAATATTTAATCTATGTTTTTTTTTCAATGAGTTTTTTGGGCATGAATATTGCTTTAGGTTTGTGCTGTATGCTACAGTTAATTTTACTGAATAAAATGTTTTATGAGCACAATCAAATTTTACTGAATACAGGTAAAGGGTAAATCATGTTTAAAACATTCCTCTAGAAAAAATCGCTTTTTCTAAGAAAGTATTTACCAAATTTTCGCTGTAAAAATCACAATTTCAAGGGAATTCATTAATATTCATGAATATATATAACATGTTTTGGTTGCGGCAATTGGCTTTTTACCGTTGGAATGTACATGAATACATGATGTAAACAAGAAAAAATCACATAGGGTCGACTCACGATGACAATAATCCTGTGAAAACCCTGTCGACTTTAAAGCACACAGAATTAGAACAGGCAGATAAATGGTTTTAGGGGAGCATGACATTCCCGGTTTTTCGATTTTAAGCACCAAAAGAAAATAATTGAACAACAAAGTTGAACACTCACCTGTTTTTGTCAAAAAATCTTGATACCAGAAACAGAGCCACACATGGCCGGAAGCGCCCCAGAGGATTTAAGCGGCAGAGCCATTGGCTCTGTCTCTGTAGTTTCCGTACCGTGATAACACTTGCCACGAAACAAAGCCGAAGACGCAATGAGCCATTTCTCGATGTAATCTTGTGAACTACAGAGCGCAAACTAGTCACTGTTGTGTACGAATTTGGAGCATAAAGTTCCGGGGCATGTGCGCTTTACTATATAAAAGTCATTCATTTGTAAGAAAGCTATGACCGAGTACAATTTCGAAGTAACTATCCCAGTAACACGAGACTGTCAATAAAACATCCTAAAACACAAAATACCAAAAAGACATTCAAAATACTGGTAACCACGTGGAAATACTAAATGGCAGTATAAAAAATTATTCTTGCTTTCCCGGGGTCTTGGAACCAGTGCATGTTCTCTGTCTTTCTAAATGAAATATGTGGGCTATCTTTTTCCAGACAGCGCACGCCGTAAATTTTGTCCTTTACTAGATTAAATGCCATTGCTTTCCAGTATCTTATTGCTTTCCTGTTTTTTGTGTTTTCTGGTATTTGCGTGGACCGACTAGTATTCTCGGAAAAAATTACTTCGAAAACCCGAGGGAGTCAGCGAAAAGAGTTTTACGTCCCACTCAACAGCAAAAAATTATATGGAGACGGGACCTCGGTTTGAGTCTCATCCGACAGACTTGAGAGGGGGGATTTCGAACCAGCGACCCGTGTGTTACAATTCCAGCACTTCGAAAATCCGATTTCCTAGTAAGGTATAAACTAGTTAACATAGGAAGATTTTAATTGGCTTATTTTCGTACTTTCGAAATAGTTTTATTTTCGAAATAGTTTTTGTGCACAGGTTACTGTATAAATTAAACGATCATAAACGTTTTTAAGATTGCCTTCACACGGTCCTAATGATTATAAATATCGGGGAACAACAAAGTGATGGCAATTCAAACCCCCATAGATTATATAAATCGGCCAGAAAATGACCAATCTCATATGTTACAAGTCAATTATTTTTTTTATAACTTTATAACAATACAATACAAATAATTCATTGCATTAAACAAAGTACAATGCTTACAGCAAACAATGAAACAATTAAACAAAATAGAAAACAATACATGGATTTACAAAAGAACAAATCAGTAACGTTAGCAAAAAATCTAAGTTTTTTTTAGAAAAGCAAAATAAAAAAAAATAAGGTGCAGAACAACAGGTTTCGATTTGGTTGTTAGTAAATTGGCAAATTGAGCAGCCGTCATAAAATTAGGCCAAAATATATAGGTCTATTCTATAGAGCATGAAACCACATCAATTTTCATTGCAAAGATTATGATTTTTTCCATGTTACTTGAATCTTACACATTCTTAATATTATAAACACCATGCTTGGTGAACATTTTACTTTATATAGTTTTGAAATTGTGAGTTTGATCTTAATTTCTGTCTCTTAATTTTTATTATATTTGCCATCGGGCAGCCGCATATTTAACAAAATGATAAGTCACCACTTAGTTGTCCTAGTAACTGCTTTCAGATGTTATTTCCCAATTGATTTCGAAAGTATAAGGCCAACAATAAGGACATTTCGCATACGCACAGTCTTTATTCTGATCTTCAGAAGTACGTTTTCTCTTTTGACTTTATTAAATGTATTTTCGCGAAAATTAATTTAAAAAAAACACCAAAAATCAATCATAAGGACCTTGTGGAGCTTATCGTAAATTCGTTTATTATCATTTAAATGTAATTACCTGTATTTTGTGTGGTTTTATTGCTGCTATAAGTGAATTAATGTAAGAGGCGGGGCTTCTTTGTTTTTTTTTTTAATATCTCCAACACAGATATACTGACCATATTCAAATTGAATCACCCAAATTTTCTGTTTGGTGAATGGTACTGTGTTTTACAAAATGTAAACATGTTGGCTTCCAGGCAAGCGACCATTGGTCTGATCTCATCAGTTCCTCGTGATTGGATATGATCGTGAACGTTTTGAACACTTTTCACACTGGAATGGCCTTACGTGATGATGAACGATTGCCTCATGTCGTCTTCTACTTTGTTTTGCGGCAAGTGTTTTGTCAAAAACTGTACACCTTGCATGTCAAACACTTTGTTGATGTATATTGTGTTCATAGAAACTAGCATTTGATGGTCATGTAAACACTTTCATACAATTACTACACGGATATTTCCTTCTCTCCATCTGTATATTTATCATGATATCCGTGAATGATCACATATCTTTAAAATCATTAATTATATCTAATAGATACCCATTGGACCAACAGAAAAGTCGTTTATCAACAACTTCAAAGCCAAAGTACATGATACTTGTAAAAGCCAATCTACATAATCAGATCCATCGTACATAATCGGAGCCGGAACTTTTTTCAGGCTTTTATTTCTTCTTTGACTGACTCTAACCTCAAAAATGCAATGCATGTTTGAGGTTAGAGTCAGTCAAAGAAGAAATAAAAGCATAAACACCCAGCACCTACCTTTCGTTGTTTACCTTTTAGCGTAAACAACTTCGGAGCCACACGTGGACCGAAAGTCTAACATAATGTTTAAAGTGCAGAGCCAGTGGATCGAATATGTCGATTACCCACCGCGATATCGCAACGTGAAAAAAAGTTAAACTTTTTGCAAAGTCATTTGAAATGTATCTTTTGAAGTACTAAATGTAAGTAATACACCGAATATGCCATAAATTCAGCTATAACCATCTACGATAAAATTTTATGCCTTTAAATATGATAACATCACAATTATGAAGCAATTTTGAAATCCTTTTATACCTTTCTAAAAAAATACATATTTTTTGTCCTTACCAAAAAGTAATGCAAAATATTGAGGCAATACAACAAAATGCTGATGACCAGCATTTTCTCCTTTTGTCTCAATATTTTATGCGATATATATTTACATAAGTCCTTTTTACTGCCGCACCCATGTTGCTATACTGCTATGTATGGCATATTTGGCTAGGTGATGCTGTCCTATTTCTTTATCTTTGGAAAAAAAATCCAGGAATGCTAAGCCCTAAGCTCGTCTGCTTCATATATAGGGACAGATAAGAAAGTTTTTAGTTTGAAAAAAAAACCATTTAAATAGTACAAATTATATACATGTACATGGAGTTTAAAGTACAAATTGTTCGTAGGATCATAGGTTTCTAAAGATGAGTTGAAAAGATAGTTCAAGTTACATGTTGAGATACATGTAATAGGGTCGGTCGGCCTGTTTTGTTGTTGTTGTTAGTGGTGGTGTTTTTTTTTTGTTTTTTGTTGTTGTTGTTGTTGTTTTTTCCTTTTGTTTTATTTTACATGGCATTTATACTACAAGGTTTGTTCGATAAATTCAAAAAAATTGTTTTTCATTTTTGAATTTTGTGTAAATAAAAATCGTGCCAGAGTACCATAAAAGTGCGTGATTGAACCATGGAAATTAGGCTTAGGTTTTGTTGACAATGTGCATTTTCTGATTTTGTTTGACATGAACACAGCGACAAGATCATGTCGTAAGAAAATCGTTTAAGAAAACTGACGTAATCTGATGACATTGTGAAGCGTTGTCGTGACTTTCGTGTTTGGTTAGAGTGGTTACCTACAGAAACATTGATAGAAATTGGCGAGTCGATATATTTGCCGGTATGTGGAAAAGCATTTGCATTGAAGTGGTTTGAACGTTTAAACACATACATTGTACAGATTATCGGTGTATGATGATGAGTTGCTAGGTAGACTAGACCATTCGACCAGTCAGGGCACTAGTTCCTATAAATGAGAGCTTGTCAGGGTAGATGGGCGCTTTACTGTACAGAATATTTCAGCGAAGTTGCCTATATCTAATTAAATCGTTTGTCGTTTTTTTTTAAATTTCGAAAGGATGGGTTGCAATAAGGGGTCAAAAATAGATTTTCTTTAAATTTCGTGGATTGATAGGGTTACATAATATCTATAATTTGTATGTGTAAAAAATCTTGTTTCGGCTTATTTTTTGAGATATGGGTAAATAAAGTGGGTGGGGTAAGATGGACTGAAACACAGTAGGGGTCATTCTTAGTCGCTTATCTTTCTTTTTTTTAGCCCAAGATGCGTGAAAATTTGTATGCGTGTCTTGTGATATATGCGTTAAACATTTATGGGCTTATATTTGATATTCCATGTATATCTTTTCTGTAATACCCATTCTTCTTTCTTTCGAAGAATTTCGCTATTTTTTAACGACCAACTTTACCAAAGTATCTCCACACTTTTTATTTGAAATCCGATTTCTATGAAACTTTACAGATGTGTTGTCCAGATATTAATGTAACTTTGTGTGAAATTTGAAAGAAAAGCGTAGGTCCGTTTTTGAGATATTTGACCTTGACCTTCAAAATGACTTCAAAACTCGGAAAATGCCAAAATGTGATATTTAAAGCGCCAATTTTATTCATAAGGATTAGAAGCATGGTTTCTTTTTATTGTTCCTAATGAGTTTCGTAGCAATATTTAATTTTTTGTGTCGTACAACCCATTCAAAAGAATGAGAAAGAAAAGAAATTCTTTTTACTTCTCAGTTTTCTTATCAAACAAAATATTGCACATGAAACATGTCTACGCGGAAACCGCTGTGATTAATATTACTACCACAGGTGAGTGAAATTAAATATTAGCGTTATGTTAAGATTACTAGAACTACCAAAGCTTTATATGCAACTTGAATTGTCTAAGAGTTTATATTCACTCATCTCATGGTGGACAAGAATTATCAATTTGCTACGAGAAAACTGATCATTTTCAGATTGTATTTCTTATGGGCAAGTTTAAAAAAAAATGTGACCATTCACTTTTTACATGCCTCTGCTTTTACAGAGAAACATATTCTACCCAATCAAAGCTAAAGAGATGTGTTATTGTGTCTTTATACTGGGTACCAAGTTTAAAGAAAATCACTTCACAAGTAAAAAAGATATGTCAATAAAACATGTAAAAATTGTCAGGAGTGAAACGCTTTTTGTGTGACACTTAACACTTGTACCAAGAAAATCTATTTTTTGACCCCTTATTGCAACCCATCCTTTCCGACGACATAGATAAAATTTCTAGAAGTTTATCTTGTCATTCATCAGTGAGTGTATTATGTCATTCATGAATAACTGAGTTAAGAAAACATTTAATCAGTTTTGAACCGCATACACAGGAACTTTAAAGATGCCGCTAGTGTGTATATTGAAACAGTCAACTCAATTCTGATTGTCACAGACCTAGCGTCATAAACGGTGACATGGCGTAACGTGGTGCTTTTGCGTAAGGCGACCGGCAAAACGTAGTCTTATTCAATGGTGAATTATTTGTAAAAGTATGATATTGATATTTTGCATTCTTAATAACGAACACCGGTAGATAAGATTCACCACGAACAAGTTTTACTTTTCATTTTCAATCACAATTTCAAATTACAGATTAATGCCGTATATTTACCCAACAATCCTCGTATTTCTTTTTTGGATTTTAAGCGTCGATGCCAAAGCAGTAGGAACACTCCCATGCTATGGACGGTATGGTAACCTGAACCACACATGTCTGCTGAACCTAGCCGCCTCATATTGCCATCTGTTACAAATAAGTCACAAGAAGTTGTTAGAGTGACATCACTGGTAGTGAACTCGGCCAAAGCGAGGGACGTTTTTTCACGATCAATGAATTCCGTCGGTGTTGTTATAAAATATCGTAACTACGGCTTTATCGAAGCCGTAGTTACGAGATTTTATAACAACACCGACGGTTTGTCAGTACAAAACTTTAAAGCCGGTCTGTTTTAAGAACAAAGTCATTGCCATCAGAAATCAAAAATCTATAAACTCACATTTAAATGTAAAATATCTATACCTTGTTATAGCGAAAATTGTTTAAGTTCACCACCAGTGGACATTCTTTATAACTTTAAAAATAATTGACACGTAAGACATTTTTTCAACCATGAACTTACATAAGCGTACATATACTTACCCAAAGAGCGAACGCAACACGAACTTTAAATTACAATATTTTGATTATTGAATATGTGAATTCGTTGATATTGACTTCATTTTGACCGCTGACCATTTTGACATCACCAGGAAAAAACAAATGGGTCTAAATCGATTCTGTAACGTAAATAAAGTTACAAACGTAATTAAGGGGTGAGTTTCAAAAATGAAACCAAGATCAGTATTTCGTGTGCCCTCCTGTAGCATTGAACACAGCACAACATCTTCTGTGACATCGAACGTAACTAACGTCGACAAACGTTTATAGGAATATTTTGTCACTCGTGAATTAATGTTTGCCCCATTTGACGCAAGGTCTGTGGTTGGACTGGGCGTTGACGTAAACGCATGTCAAGCAGGTTCCATATTTGCTCAGGTGGTCAGACTACCTCTTTTGGGCATAGGGACCCACGACCCACATAAGGACGTCGAGGTCGGAACCTATGTTTACGTAACCTGTTACGTGTCTGTACATTATACGGCGACCGTGGTTCTCAGCAGTTATTTTTTCTTTTGCAGCAACCTTTTTGTTGCTAGTCGAAACCGGTCTCTGAAATTTTGGGTTCTCAACTTATTGTCCTGTACATTGGTAGTTACACGACTTCTGAAGGCTCTTGGCATGTAATAAACATTACCGGAAACGTCAAAACAAACGTAAGCAAGAAAAGTAAATGACCTTGAAAATAACAAAAAAAAATGAAATTATTAACCAAAATGGAACTTCTAACACATTCAGACATGATTAATGAGTAAGATTAAAAAATCCAATAAGCGCGTTAACAACCGTCAGTCAGGAGCAATCCAATCACCTGCGCGTTTCGGGACAATGCTAAATTGCGCCATTTTTGTCTATCGCCAGACATATTTTTTACCTAATCTTATCGGATTATCTTGTGACTTTCCAAAAATGTACGTGCGCTGGTTTACTACACGCACTGTTGCACGTGCAGCGCGGATTTAGGGTTTTGAACCAAGAACTCTGTGTTCAACGAAGCATAACAATTCTTACGTTCTTTTTATGTGGACAATAAAAACATTATATAGAATAATGAAATATGAAGTTGCGTGGTTTTATCATATCTCATTAAAAAGTTACAAATATTGTTGCGTTTGCAGTTTGGGTTAGTATATATTTTATAGTATATCTATGTCAGAGTCCGGATTGGAATCTAGGCCGATCCGGAATCGGCCCAGGCCGATCCAGAATTGGCCTAGGCCAAACCGGAATTCTAGTTTGGACTAGTCCAGATTAGAATTCTAGTTTGGTCTAGGACAGATTCTGGATCGGTCTAGGCCAGAATGGAATTCCAATCTGGCTAGGCCGATCTAGAATATGCCTAGACCAGTTTGGAATCCATTCGAAATTAAAAATGAAAAGACTTTTAGATATCAAAATTGCAGAAGTTTGATTCAATAAACTAAATATCAAATTAGTTTCCATACCTTTAAGTCGAGGAACTATTACAAATAGCAAGAATTAAAGTACAAAACTGTAAGATGCAAGCAAATGAGTTTAGAGCATTTTCTTGTTTTTCTACAGTTATAGAATTCTGTTTTTTATTCATTTTTGTTTAACTTACTCTTAAAGAATGATAGTAACAGATGGTCTAATTGAAAAAAATGATTTTTTTGAAAAAATATGCAAACCTTTTGTGTTGGCCACCTCAGAATGGTTAATAATATGCGATTCAGACAGAGATTGAGCCGAAATTATAAGAGAGATAGCCGAATTTAGGGAGAATCCAAACCAAAATTCAACCCCGTCTCATTTGCGGTTGAATTTATTTTTTAACAGTCACGCATGCGCATACAGCGCGGACCAAGATTCAAACGAGATTCATGCTTGAATTTCAATATGACGTCATCATGTATGTTGTGACGTCATTTAAGAAAGTCGCAGGTCCTACTGTTTTTGACCTACTTTCGACATCGCTTCATGAATTCGGTATCAAATTGCGAAAAAATGAGTCGTTGCTTCAATAGTTTGTCGTAATCATTTAATCAGGTCATATAAAGCTTAAAAAGTGTACATTTCGTTTGTTTTTGACATATTTTGGTCCAAAATCTGGGAAATAGTAGCTTTAAGAGAGAACATATTTTAGGAAAATCCAGATGTAAAACGTTTTAAGTAATTAACCCTTGTCGCAACAAGCCCTATTTCTGGCGTCCCTAATAAAAGGCTTTTCAAGACAATGTGAAGAAAATGATGATGGCCTGAATTTTCTTCCCTTCACTAAATGTTTAAATGATTTTGCATTGTAAACTTTAAATTTTGTAGATAGACTTAATTTTGCAATTAATAGCAACTATACAGTCTATTTGGACAATCATAATGCTGTGTTATTCGGGAAAGGGTTAAACAAGACCCAAACTATAACATAAAAACTTGGTAAATTGAGCAAATCGTTTACCTGCATGTATTAGTGTTCACCAGTGCATTAAAGCTTGTATCGCCTGATGGCACTTAATTTGCTGTTTAACATCCATTTCAAACTTTTTTCAATGGTGAAAAGCTATTCACTTTCCATGTTTATCCAATGAAATTCCACCACATCTACTTCATTTTTGGCGATATAGCAATAATTTAAAACTGAGCAAGGATTAAGATATGAGCTTACACTGGTCAGATGATACAAAATTTAAAGTGCATAATATGGTCAATCACATGTTGATAACATTTTACTTCAATAGAATAATTTAGGTATTTCTGGAATGCAAAATATCTGATTCTGGTTGAGAAGACAAGCCCAATATTGATCAAAGACACATATAATTATGTAAGTAATCACTTATTATCAGAACTGCATATAAAACAGATTGCAGATTCAAGGTGACAAAAAGATGATTGGTTTGCATACTTATTTTGCTTCTCAGCAGATTAAGAAATGAAAACATACGGCTTAATCTCAGCTTTCAAGTCGATATCTTGTGTTGTTAATACCATTCTTCGGTCATTACGATCCAACGATTTTGGCTATAGTTGTTTTGCAGAAATGAAAAAAAAAAAAACAACAACTTAGAATTGAGAAAAAATAATGAATCATAAGAATTATTCTTACATTTTTGGGACGGCTATAATTAGTATTTCTTTTATATTTCAGTAACTTTATATCCAGTTTGGGAACGTTTATTTTTATTGTTTGTTGAATATTTTAGGTCATTTTTTAAAACTCATAGTAGAAAAGCCTTATTGCAACTATTTTCCAAACAAAAAAGTGCATACAATTCAAAATGGTTAAAAAGAAGTAGTTTTTTACGTCAAATTACTGTTAAGAACAGATTCCAATCTGGTCTAGGCAGATTCCGGATTGGCCTAGCCAGATTGGAATTCTCATCTGGACTATAGAAACTTTCTAGGCCGATTCCAGATCGGACTAGTCCAGATCAGAATTCCACTTTGGACTAGGCCAGAGTAGAATTCCAATCTGGACTAGGCCGATTCCAAATCGGCCTAGATGCCATTGTGGCCTCCGACATCTATATATAAATAATGTGGGCCCTGTTTTGTTTTATACTATTTGGGAAGCGATTATGAATCTGTTAGGTTGAACAAAATAAGGCAAAGTGGAATATATCTGATCAGCGTCTGTGTTTTCGCTGGTGGGAAAGTTTAGTTCTTCTTCTTCCCATGTACGAAATTTCGTGACTCTTATCACTTTCTGTGGCTGTACACCCTCATTTGTGTCGGATCTGGTCAAAACTCCCGAAGACCGATTTTCTCGCGTCACGGCTCAACTGTCAAATAGCAGCATCACGGCGATTAATAATGTGACATAAGAACTATTGTTGCGTCACATGACGTCCACATTGAGCAAGGATCAAGATTACACTAGACGTAAACACAGGCTTATCTGGACTCGTTAGTATAAAACGCTGTTAGAGTTTTTAGATCGCTTTGTCAGATCACAGCTCATATACAGTCGAAATCGCTGTGTCGACATCGTAGAAATCGTCACTGTATTTCGAGATATCCATACTTGACTCCTCCGATTTATGGTCAGATTTTTATCGAAATAATATCGTGCCGTATTTGTTGCCCATTTTAAATATTTATAACTGAACTATGGCTAGAAAATGAAAGAAATTGCTCGAAACGAGCATTTTCTCTTCTTTATCTACTATATTTCGAAATGTATTTATTTCAAATAAGTTTGATTAACCAGTTTTGCCATTGAAAGAGCCAGATTTGCACTTCTACTTAAGTAGTACTTTGATCTAACCGATGTGTTCATAATGCGTGTCAAATGATATACTTTTACTTCTGTCACGTTTTCAGACAAGTATACACAATGGAGGACACCCTTGTTCTAGTTTGCATTATTCTGCTACTCATCTACTTGTTACATAAATTCGTACAACAAAACCAGACATCAACACAAATACCTGGACCCAGGGGTTATCCAATCATCGGCCCAGCTCTACAGATCAAGCCTAGTCAGGCGCACCACCAGTTCTACGAATTTGCCAAAACGTACGGAGATATCTTTGAGATAAATACTTTAGGCACTAAAATCGTGGTACTGAACAAAGTTGAACTTATCAAAAATGCGTTTGTTAATCACAGTGCTATCTTAAACGATAGGTTCACATTATTCATAGCCAAACATGTGGGATATAGTGATAGTATTACAATAAGAAATTTTGACAGTGTTCATCGTGCAGCAAGGAAAGCCTTTAAACAGAGCCTACATCTTTATGGAAGCGGAATTGCGAAGTTTGAAAATATTGTTCAGAATGAGCTAGAGGGATTACTGGGAAAGATAGAAAATTACGGAGAAAGGAAATTTGAAGTTGTTCGGTTGATGCAGAGATCGATTCTTAACGTCATGTCTATACTGGTATGTTTATTCATAATATTTCAACCATCACATATCGGCTGTCTGAGGGTTCTCAACAAACCTCGGCCGTATTACAAAATAAATGCGCGTAATTGAAGTCATCGAAACAAAGCAACCGTATTAAGAACGTTCAAATTCAAGCGAAATATGCTGTTTACAACTGGCTTATCACACCAACTTAATATCAGATAAAAACTTACTCACATTCATAAGGATGTAATGGACTGTTGAATATTATTGTTTCAAGTATTCACAATTTTTCTGGTGTAGCCCTAAACATTTGTGTGGTTTGCTTCCAGAGTTGTTGTTGCGGAGAGATTGTGCAAAGTTTGTACAAGATGGCCACTATTACATCCGAGGGATGTTGAGAATCCGATAACACCTGAGAACCTCCGATTGTATAATGTTTATAAAACTTACCTAAAAATTAATTAGACTGTTACAAACTGAATTGTACTAAATTTAACACTACAAAATGAAATGACTTTTCTCCCCAAGTTCCAATTCAACTCAAAATTCAGAACTTCGGAGAAGTTTTTTTTATTTCGCCATTTCGAGTTGCAAAGTTAATTGTAGCTTGAATTGAAATTATTTCATGTGTATCGACAACCTCTAAGACCAGTGTTGAAGAACGAACTCACGGAAAATGACCTTGCCGAGCATCCCTAGCTAAAAGCTAGATATGCTTGTTAGATCATTTACCTTAAAGGGGGGCCAGCTAGGCTGTCGAAAATGCAAATGGCACAATAATTACAAACCCGAAATAACGTATGAAATTACCAATCTGAAGGGGTAGATCACTTATGTCCATTGTTAACACTCATCAATCTTTATTAAGTTTTAAAACCCAAATCAATTAATAACGTGCATATTGGTTCCTATTGTCCTTGTTTTTGTTTTGTAACGGTTTCATATGCCCAACCTTCAAAAATCAATAACTTCAGAGGTACGTTATCTGTGCTCAACGAGCTTCAACACACCGTACAACCGGCTGCGTCGAGAGTTTGCGAAGAAAGATTCGGCATCAGATGTCATGTGCATGGTAGGTCAAATGAATTTAATTTTATAGAGAAACGAAATGATCTTTGGTATTCTATAGTTGATAAATACGCGTATAAGTGTTCAGTGCTTGTACAAAATAAACCATTCCACGTATCCCTCGCAAATAAGGTCACAGTCATCGACACCGCGGATACCGCGGAGGTGTGTCTCGTTGACCTTGACCTTGTCTCGTTTTTAAGTAAAACTAGAATGTGTATACACGCTTGTAAAGGATTGATCTATAGCAAAGGAAATATGGTTATTCGTCGCGATTGAGTTTTTTTTTGCATTGCAAATTGTTTTTCCATGCACAAATATGAGTTCCCGAACAGTTCGGAAGCATAAAAACCTAGCATGGGCCCTTTAAGCTGTACAAAATGTGCATTTGTACACCTATAACATTTGTGAACCGTCACTCTAAATTGGACCTTCTTGCAAGTAAAATATTCGAGGAACAATTCAGACTTAATAGGCTTCAACCTAATCATTTGGAAATTGAACATTATATACTGACAGAAGGAGCTAACGAAACCAGATATTTTAATTTATTTTTGCTTATTAATAAGTTTATTTTATAATCTTGAAAGTTTGGGTTTAGTTTATCCTACCAAATGCTTGTCCCTGTTACACTTTTTGCATTATCGCCTGGTCATGCATGACTGACCACGGCCGTTTTGAACGTGCAGCACGTGTTGCAGTTTTAAATGCAACGTGTATTTTGGCAACCTACACGATATCAGGTTAAAGCTACAGCAACGTGCATGGTCAAATTGCAAAAAAAAAAGAAAAGGATTGGAATGAAATGCAGAACTTTTATAATGGCCACCTTTGGAATAGTTACAGAAGGCGGTTCAGACAAACAACGGACCTAAAGTAGGATTGTAATTGCAGAAATGAAGGGAAATCCGTGGAACAATGAAAAACGTTTGTCAAGTTTTTAAATCTTTTCTCATCACTGTGTACATTTTGCTCAGATGTAAACAAAGATTTTTTGTATGAAACACCATAAAACTCTTAAAAAATAGTGACGTAGATACGATGAAGACTTAGGTAAAGCGCGGTATGTCTTCTGTACCAGATATCCGAGTTCGACCCTATAACACGGCGATTCTTTTTCTCTTTTTTATTTTATATTTTGTCCTTTATCGTACTCATTTATATTTTTATACAAAATACAAGCTGTCATCAATACAACAAATTTCATATCTAATAGCCATTGATGACGAAGTAAAAAGTGTATCTGCAGATATCTGGGTTCGAACTCGGGGCGCCAAAACTGAAAGCTGACCACTCTTCCTATGTACCTAAATTTTCTAAGTGATTACGTCAGCACATACATGTGTATAAAGAATATATTGTGTATAATCCATGTTTCGTTTGATCTTGCGTCAACTGTAGAAGAAAACAAAATCCAAACGACAGGAGATTTAGATCGAAACCTCTCTTTATCGGGGATAAAACGAAAGGAGAATGGATATAGGCATAATCGAAGCTGACATGAACCATGTTGCCAAACCGCTGATCGATACATCAATAGTGGTCACGTGAGAAGAGACATGGGTGTGTGTCCGAGGATGACATCATCAAAGTCCCGCGAATACTTTTTCTACAAATAGCGGTAATATGGAAAATCCTCTTCGGCATTTCGTAATAAAGGATAATTTCATTGAATTGGACTACTATTGAGCTTGAAGGGTGTATTTGAAAATATCAATGATGACCCTGCGAATGAGCACCAAATGGTTTTAAAGTTGAATTTTCGAGGAAAACAAAAACAAACGGTAAGTACACATTTTATTCAAATTTCAAATCGAAGACTTAACTCTTAGTGTTTAGATACGTAGAAGTCGATACGTCGTACTCTTCGGTTTATTTTGATACTGAGATATTACCTCAAATCCATGTCAAATCTGATAACATTCTTGCAAAGTGCAAACATTTCTTACGAAAATATATCAGTCCATTAAAAATACTTTTTACGAATGTTCTCAGCTTTGACAGGGATTTGAGGGAAGCTCTTGGTATCAAAATAGACCGGAGAGTACGAAGTACGTATCGAATGCAACGTATCTCAATATTCAGTGTTACGTATTTGATTTAAAATTTGAGATAAATAAGTACTTACAGACTGCTTTTGTATACAAAAGTTATGAAAATATATCATAACAAAATCATGTGATTACCGCCTGTGGATATCTCCGAACAATGAACCGAAGATGTCGTGATGTCATTTGTGCAGCTGGGGGCCATACACGATATTGAACCGATTTTGGTTTTTAAACGGGCTACTGTCTTACGTCAGATTTTATTTTGATGCTCTCACTACGAATCCGAGGCAAATGAAATGTGTTATACCTTTTGATTATCCCATTCTCCAATCGAGGCAAATTTAGTTTGAATATATGTAAAAATGAACGAAATGTGTGTGTTTGACGTTTGTATTTCGTTAGCTCTTTGGGTCAGTATAGTTATAAAAAATCTAGATGCAGAAATGTCCCTAAGAGTGACTAGGACTGCGCAGACACAGAATAATTTATACTTTCCAAACTTCAAAGACGAAGCGTGATGGGTCACAAATAAGAAATGTTTTATTCACAGCTGATTGGCGAAGACGCTACAGACCACGACTGTAAAAACTATCTAGATTTTGTATCAGCTGTGGAGTTCTTCTATAACCCTGCGGTCAATTTAACACTCACAGCCTTTCCAATCCTACGGCATTTTCCCTTTTTCCAACGGCGGTTTGCATCTCTAGTTGAAATAACGAATTTGATCCAAGACAGGTATTTTTATGATGTGAAGGTGAGTTTGACTTATTAGAATTTAGGAAAGGATATGTATTTAGTTAAGAGTAAAACATTTCGTATGAGTACGATCGAACCTTGAAGTCAGGAGTTATTTGCCCTTGAATTGTAAAGAAATAGCTAGTTTGGACTTTGTTTATACTCTAGCATTTACAATTATTGACAAATCAAGACAGAACCATAACAAAATACTGGTGATTGTAAGACCTCAAATAAGTCGAAGACAAAACTTGAGTGACTTAAAATTTCAGCGTATTTAACAAGAACTTCGTGCGTGTGCGTTATCTGCCCTTACATTGAACAACATTACCATTTTCGACTTTCTTTTTATTCTTTCAACCCGATATTGACCAATTAAGACGAAACTTGGGCACAATTTGGGTGACCATACGATCTATAATGAATTTGAAAATCAGCAAAAAAAGGAGCCTCTAGACTTGTAAACTTATCCGCCTTTGAATTTGACAAAATTGCCTATATAAGTCTAACAACCAGAAATATGACCAATTAAGACACAACTTTGTCATAATGTTGATAACTAATAATATATTTGATGAGTTTGAATTTACATTGATGAATCGGGCTACAATGCCTGGATTTATACGCTCTTGAATTTGGTAAAATTGACATTTTCGACTTCCTTATTCTAACTCCAACAGCTACAAATAATGGCAAAGCAAGATGAATCTTGGACATATTGTTTCTGACCGCGAGTTACTTCATGATCGTAATTTTCAGCTTGATTTGAATCTCACAGCCTGAGATATATAGGCCCTTTATAAATTTTACCGTTTGGCTAATTCCGATTTTCTTTTTACTGCAAAAGACACAAATAGTTTTCGATCAATATAAAACTTTATAAAAACAAAATGGCGGTGACCACAAAATATTCCATACGTGTAATTTTCAGCTTCATCATATTCTCATATTCTGAGTTGCCTGCCCTTCAATTTGACGAAATTGCCGTTTATAAGGTACAGTCGTAAATACAAACTGATCCAAACAAAACTGTTGCTAATAACAGTCTAGGCGATTTGTGCAAAATATGAATATAATTGCTCAGATAAGAAAGAAAGCATGAAACTTTGTACACATATAGGTCACATCGTCCTCAGCATTTTCAGAGGTGGAGCCCGTGCAAACAGTACATAGCTTAGCAACGGTTGCTATGCAACATTTTCTCCATAGCAACCGTCATATAATATGTACAAAAGCTTATTAGTCCCCAACCGGTTATCGGTTGGGGGACTATAGGTTTGCTCGATTCCGTCCGTCTGTCCCGACAGCCGTCTGTCCGTCCGTCTGTCCGTCACACTTTTGGCCGGGCTCTATCTTCTAAACCAAACGTGCTAGCAACTTCAAACTTGGTACACTTATAGATCTCATCGAGGAAAAGTGTCATGTTTAAAAACCGTTACTCTGCCACGCCAACATTTTGAGTTATTGCCCTTTGTGGTTTTTAGGCTTACATTATTGTCCGGAAAATATCTCCTAAACTATGTGTGCTAGCAACTTCAAACTGTGTACACTTATAGATCTCATTTCGATGCGTTTCGATATAAAAAAAATAGACACCTTGCTAAAATAATACTTCACGATCAATTTCATTCACCCTATAATGTCGGTCAGTATACACAAACAACTCGGTAAATCTAATTCACCCACACTATAAGGTCAGTAAGTATATGCGAACAACTCATTGGAGCTAATTCACCCACCCTTAAATGTCTGTCAGTATACGCTAACAACTCGGTGGAGCTAATTCATTTATCCTATAATGTCAGTCAGTATACGCGAACAACTTAGTGGAACAAATTCATACACCCTATAATACCCATCAGTTTAAGCAGACAACTTGGTGGACTAATTCATTCACCCTCTATTGTCGGTCAGTATACGCGAACAAGTAGGTAGATCTAATTCATTCACCCTATAATGTCGGTCAGTATACGCGAACAAGTCGGTAGATCTAATTCATTCACCCTATAATGTTATTTAGTAAACGCGAACAACTTAGTGGAACAAATTCATTCACCCTATAATATCAGTCAGTATACGCGAACAAATCGGTAGATCAAATTCATTCAACCTATAAAATCGATTAGTATACGCGATCAAGTCGGTAAATCTAATTCACTCACCCTATAATGTTGGTAAGTATATACGAACAACTCGGTAGATCCATTTCATTCGCCCTATAATGTCAGTCAGTATACGCGAACAAGTCGGTAGATCTAATTCATCCACCCTATTATGTCGGTCAGTATACACGAACAACTCGGTTGAGCTAATTCATTCATCCTATAATGTCAGTCAGTATACGCGAATAACTTAGTGGAACAAATTCATACACCCTATAATACCCATCAGTTTATGCAGACAACTCGGTGGACTAATTCATTCAACCTATATTGTCAGTCAGTAAACGCGAACAAGTCGATAGATCAAATTCGTTTACCCAATAATGTCCTTCAGTATTTGCGAACAAGTCAGTAGATCTTATTCATTCAACCTATAATGTTGGTCAGTATACGCGAACAAGTTGGTAGATCTATTTCCTTCACCCTATATTGTCGGTCAGTATACGCGTACAAGTTGGTAGATCTATTTCATCTACCCTATAATGTCGGTCAGTATACGCGAACAAGTCGATAGATCTAATTCACATACCCTATAAGATCAGTATACGCGAACAACTCGGTGGAACTAATTCATTCATCCTATAATGTCAGTCAGTATACGCAAACAACTTAGTGGAACAATTTTATACACCCTAAAATGCCCATCAGTTTAAGCAGACAACCCGGTGGACTAATTCATTCAACTTATATTGTCAGTCAGTATACGCAAACAAATAGGCTTAGGTAGATCTGGTCCCAGCGGCGGATCCATGGTTTCTGTGGAGGGGGTTGGAATGTAGGCCTACAAAAAGGAGGTGGAGGTTTGTTTTCCTATTATTAAACAAACTTTATTAATTTCTATATGAAAATGAAAAAGGTTCGTTTGACACACCCGACCCCACCCCCGAGCCCACTTTATATCCGCCACTGGGGTCTACGCAATTTCGTCTGAATTTTTGTTCCCAAATCCCGCTAATATTGATATTTTTCAATGTAGGCTAAAGAGTTTTGAATGAAATAGATCTAGATCTATCAAAAGTTTGTAACAATTTTTTGTACCGACAATTATAATGGTTCTGCATAACACACAGAACACATGCATAAGCAGTATTAAAACAGGATGCCAGTTTCGAAACTAGTCACCAGGTTTCGAAAATGAGCAAAGTTCCGTATACCCAGTTTTAAAATTGTTAAAGTTCTAAAACGGTTCACAACATATATAATATATGTGAAAGAATAGCTTGAGGCTCGGATTGGATATTTTGGTAGAACTGGTGAGAGATCTACCCGGGATCCATGGTTAGGTGCTCCAGTTGCCGGGACATGACCCTGTACTACTGAATGCACAACTTAACGTAATCCAAAATGTAATACATTCTGCTTATTCTAATATACAGTAAATATTTAGTATGTAGCATCTACATCTATGCTAGTCCAAACTATCGACCACTTTGAATTTTGCATTTTTGAAATGTTTCATTTCATTGGTAAAAATGTCACATCATTGGCATGGCTCACCATTTGAATATCATTTCGCAAAAACGTTGAGTGATGCAAAATGATTACGACTGTACAGGAGATTACATAAATGACAAGAACCCCCGAGTTTGAATATCTAAAAACAGCCAAATTCGATGCCTCTTGTGTTTGTCCCTTATAGCATTTGAGACAGTCATGTTTCGAGGCCACCATCTGCCCAAGTGCAGCCTGACCAGGATCAATGCTACTCCTCTACTGTTGCTACAGGCCATGAAGACGTTAATGGGGGACAACATGGTTCTTGATCAGACTGCGTGTATACGCAGGCTGATCTGGAACCACGTTGGGCTCAAAAGCCGCGACGCGAGAAAATCGGTCTTCGGGAGTTTTGACCAGATCCGACACAAATGAGGGTGTACAGCCGCAGAAAGTGATTAGAGTCACGAACTTTCGTACATGGGAAGAAGAAGAAGAAGACCTAAACTTTCTCACCAGCGAAAACACAGACGCTGATCAGATTCGCGGTTACCGCGAAGCTGGTCTGCGTCTTTGTTTTCGCTTATGCTAAATTCCGATTTTCTCGCGTCGCGGCTCAATTTATTTGTGAACAAATGCCGCCTCTTGTGTTGGTATCCTCGAAATAGAGGCAATTGATACCGTTTATCTGATTAAAATCAGGTGTTAACAGACAGTAACATCTGACAGGCACCAGTATTGAATAGTATACTGAGATGAAACAGTTTAGTCAGTATAAAGTTTGTGGTCAATAATGTTGTCAAAACGTTTTACATTGTCAACGTTTTACTTATAACAATCTTCAACCAATTTTGAACAAGTCGGTGAAATTCCATTGACATCCATCCTTTACTTAACCTTCCTTTCAACAATTCAATCCAAATGGGGTCACATTGAAAATTCACAGCTTTAGCAGTGACTTTTTGTAGACTCTCAACTCCTGGTATTGACATGAAAATGCGATCTTTGCATCATTTCGTGGTAGAATAAAAGTATTTCTGTTGACTGTAAGTGAGGAAATGTCTTTTTAATAATTCACAGAAAATTATGGCGACTTATGCACCCAAACTGTTGCTCATAGCAGTTTACTGTGTTTTCAAGACATCATTCTATCAGGACCAGTATCTGGTTTTCCACTCAGACACAGTTATTGATTGTAGACAAACAATTGAAAATTACATGACATTCCATGTTTGTCAAACAATGACCGAGATCTGGCTGAGCCAATGCTAAAAAAGCTAACTTTCGAGTGAATTACCAGGCAGGTAAAAGGCAAATCTTTATGACAACATGCTTTATTGAACAAATGTTTTACAATGTGGTCGATTCTCAATGTTTATGCGTCAGATGGGACGTGGCGTAACGTGGTGACGTCACAAAGAACGTAAATTCCAGATATGCCTTTTTAAGAGGTATCAATGACCAAAATACCATGCATATGCCTATTTTTGACAACAACTACGCTAATACTACACTGTACCCAGCAGGCAAAAGACGTCACCCAGACGTCTTTTTTTGGTTGAATAGTGGTCACGACGTCATATAACCAAATATCGACCACAAAAAGACGTCTGTTTCCAGACGTAAAAAAGACGTGCTAATAATACGTTTTTATGACGTCTTTTTCGGGGTGTGGTCGCGACTTCAACGTGAACACAACGTCTCTCCACAGACTTAATTTCAACGTCATCTTAATTACGTCTTAGGGACCTAGATTTATTGACTAAATTCCAATAATGGTGTTTTATAAACACTTATTTCCTATTGGAAACATTTAAAGTTACATGATACTTACTCCGTAACAGTATCTATTGTACACTCTTTGTCTACAAATCAACACAAGTGTTCTGCATGGCTTCTTGGACCTGACGTCCCTTACAGAAATGAAAAATGTGCTGCAAATATGCAGCAAATTTGCCGCAAACAAATTAGTTCGCTAGAAGGGTTTGCCGGAACTTCGCCGATGTTTACCGCTAGCTGCAACCTTTCTGCAATCTTGTCGCAAACACATATCAGTTCGCGACAAGTTTGTCAGAAATAAGAAACTTTGCTGGAAGTTCGCAAGAAAGTCGTCTATCGAATCTTTTACTTGTAGTGTGCAGGAACTTTGCAGGAAACTTATCTTTACCATTAATGAATATCGTGTAGTTTGCTAGAGGTTTGCAGGAAATTAATCTTGGTTAGTGCTCATTCAATGAGTTAACATTGAATATAGAAACATAGAAACATTGATAGACTCACAATTTTGCATCAATACAGGTATAAAGATTGACATCATTTTTATAAATGTAGATTTACAAATAATCTGTATTTTGTCAAGTTCTTGTACGTATAACTTCAAATATCTTTGTAGAATTTAAAGCAAACAATTTAGAATATCAAAGCAGGTTCTAATGTGTAAAAATCGTTTTATTTCACACGGATATGCGAGAGCACATTTATTTCCAGTCTACTAAATATAATAAATCCAGTCTAATTTCAGGGGCGGTCACTCTATCAGTCTAACCGTTATTCGGAAAAATTTAACAAAAAAATCAAAAGAAATTTGAAGCTACGGCAGATTTAAGCGTAAGTATAAACACAAAAGTACCGTTTTCGTATCATTGAAGGGTGTTTTTATGTATTAACCATGTAATTTTATCCTTATTTTTGACATTTCACTGATAATCATTAAGCGGTAATTTCGTACCATAACAATTTCGTACCATTCGCGGCAATAGCCCCTGTCTCACATCTGCGTTCTTTTTGCTCTTGTACATGGTCTTACCTGTTCTGGTTTCTATTTTCAGGATTCAGATAACTTTGCAATGTTTGAGACGTGTACGAAGATGGGTGGTAACTGCATTTACAGGGGTAATCCGAGTCTTCTCTGATGTAAATACGCTCTTTGATATTTTGATTTTTCGCTATTTACTGTAAATAGCGAAAAATCAAAATATCAAAGAGCGTATTTACATCAGAGAAGACTCGGATTATTACAGGGGCTGAGAATCTCATAAAACAGTTGACCCGTTGGCATTTACATATATCAAATCTCAAACCCGTGCTGTGAGGAACCTGTATTGTACTTTTGACTCCATGGGCAGTTAAGCTAAGGGGGTCAATTTACTCCAGAAAATGAAGATTTAACTTCGTTTGACATTTTTAGCCGTTATAGAAGCATTCAAGAACTTGTTGAACACTTCTGGAAAATGTGATTCCAGGTCGGACTAGCATTAGGTACAAGAAAAAGGAGGTTCAGTGAAAACTGACTTCAGTGATGTGGGAGTCGTAACGGTTGTCAATCCAGTTCTAGAATGCGGTCAATGGAAAATCGGTAGAATCATGCAGTCTTATCGGGGAATCAATATTTGCACATCGTATATACCAACAATCCTGAAGGTGCGGCACGGCACTGCCAGTTACAGGGCTGTGTCTACTAGTAAACAATTCAGTATGAATGTGATAGTGAAAAGTGTGATAGGGGCCATCATAGGGCCCCCACGATAATACCCTAATCGTGTTTTCAGTGAATTGACGATAACAATGCCCTAGTGTAGAATATTGTTTTTCTTTTTAATGAATGGTGTAAGAAAAATCTACAGTGGTAAATAGTCCATAGAAAATTCCATCAAGAAAATGGACCTCTACAAGATAATCAACGAAAGATTCCTGGACAACAGGCTGAGAAATCATTTCTACGTGTGAAAAGACAGAAAATTTGATATACAGAAAGAACAGTACATTCAGCACCGAGCGGAGACAATCATCACAAAACATCAACTTTAAAGACTTGATGAATCAACAAAGTGTTTGAAATTGATTTAAATGTTTATTGAGATTCTAAGATTAATACGGACGAAATGGCTGCGAAGCAGCCTTCGTCCGTCTATAGATTGAAATTTAAACGGAAATAAAAATGTCGGAAACCCTCTGTTTTTTTCAATGTTAATTGAATGGAAAAATCAGAGGGTTTCCGTGAAATTTCGGGCGGGGGGGAAGGGTAATTTCGCATTTTTGGACTCGAGTGCCCCTTGCTTTTAACGTCATTTTTACAGCAATAACCTGATAATCCCCTTCCTAATCGCTATCAAAACGACCTATTAGACGCAGTGGATCAATAAATATCGGTATTAACAATGCTCTTGAATTGTGTGTGAATTTAAGAAATACAACAACAAAGCTAAATTTTAACTAAAGACCTAAGCGAAGTCGACCTATGCTAGCTCACGTGTTTTCGTTCTCGGCTCAATGGATAATTTATTAAAGATCAGCGGCCATCTTGTTTCGTCTGCACTAATCGACAAATATACCCCAACAATTTTGGCTACATTCACCATGGAGTAACATACTGCGCGATAATATGAAGTGGTGTGACACCAACAGGGGGAAGTTGTCAAGGTTTTACCGGAAGTTTGCTAAATCGACAGAAATTATATCAGACAGCAAAAAGGACCGAATTGGTGCAAAAAGGCTTCGAGAACTATGTGAACTATGTGTAAGTGTCAAAATCTATCGATTTTCAATATCTCAGTTATATTTCAAACCTGTCATATTGGTTTCCAGTAGCAAATGAGTTTCGTACCAAATAAATTTCGACCGATCCATCAAGTTATAGTCTGGACATCAGTGGCGGATCCAGGATTTCTGTGAAGGGGGTTCGGACCACTGGCACTCGATCTATACATAGTACGAGGCTCTTGTTACTATAAATAAACATGTATTATATAGTATACATGTAACTAGGTCAATACATTAGATCGAGTGCCAGTGGTTCGGACCACAGGGAATTTTAGCGATTTTTATGTAGACTCTTTCTATTAAAGACAAGGGGACCAAGTTTTCATGTATAGAAAATAGTACCCATTCTCGCAAAACACCCATTACGACGCCAATTTTGAAGATAATTACACGAGATCTTCACTAATTAACTCCATATATATTTATTTAGCGAAAAATCCGGTGGTCTGTACGCGTAACGATCAGAGTTTTTCGTGACAGAGGCCGGTTTCTCGACGAAAGGTTCGAAAACGCCATGAACGACGTGACCGTGTGACCCCCGCTTGTAGGACTAAATCTGCTAGTTTGTGCATGATCGTGGCCAAAACATGCATTAAAACGATAAAATAAATTAAAATCTTTCACCAACCTTCCTTGTTGAATAATATCACAAAGAATTCAGCTTTAATTTGTTGAATGTTTTGCCGACTCAACGGATTTTAGATTTCGGCAATTTTAGGCGCGTTCGCTTGGGACACTCTGGTGAGTGTTTTTATCACAATGTTCCCCTTGACTTTCGAACGAAACAGAACGGTTCAGTTTCAAATTTCAACAAAATTGTCCAAAGCAATGCTTTAATTCGTATCTTTTTACGCTTATTGAACACAAATTTCATTTTTTAACAAGAAAAAGAATTACTCGATTAATAATGAACGTATGACTGATGGAGGGCGAGTTCATCTCGCTGTTGAGCACACTCACTCAAGTAATTCTTTTTATTGTGAAAACTAAAAAAAATCATCGACAGTTATGCTAAATTAAACTTGAAAAAATTAGAATTAAAGCATTGCTTTGGAAAATTATGGTGAAATTGAATAATGAACCGTTCTGTTTCGTTCGAAAGTCAAATGGAACATTGTGACATAAACACTCACCAGAGTATACAACCGAACGCGCTGACATCACGCTTGTGTCGTACATGGCAATTTCGAACCTTTTGTCGAGAAACGGCCTCTGGCACGAAAAATACTGATCGTTACCTGTACAGACCACCGGATTTTTCGCTAAATAAATATGTAAGTAGCTTATTAAAGAAGATCCCGTGTAATTATCTTCAAAATTGGCGTTGTAACAGGTGTTTTGCGAGAATGGGTACTACTTTCTGTACATGAAAACTTGGTCCCCTTGTCTTTAATTGAAAGAGTCTACATAAAAATCGCTACAATTCCCTGTGGTTCGGACATTCTAAAGGGGGTTCGGGCATACAAAAGGGGGGTTCGTTTTCCTAGTTTTAGACAATTTTGACTGAATTTCTGCATGAAAATGAAACAATCAAACTACAGAGGGGGGTTCATTCGAACCCCCCGAACCCCTCTGGATCCGCCACTGGACATACAGGGTCTTTTACGGTACCGCGCTATTCGATAAAGTATTCATTTGCAAACGAAGCATCACCTGTCAACTGCGTGCTTTAGCAAAACTAAAGGGAAATTTAGTTACTATAATTTTCGGTGATTATTCTTAACATTATTTTGTCTGCATTGGATTGCTGTAGAAAAAGAAAACATGGAACGTTTTCATATCGTCGACTTACCATGGTCCGTCACACGCCATGTATCATCACCTTTTTTGTTTTGCTACGGCTTACAGTGTGTTTACATTCAAGGAGTTTTTTTTCAAGTAAAATTTTATTAAAACAGATATTTAAAGGAAAAAAACTCGTTAAATCTAGAGGGGAGACGAGTGTTTCCAGTGTTTATTTTTAATTTTTGGGAAGGGGGTCAGGGCCCATAGGTGGGGGAAAATTTGCGTGCGAATGCCCAAAAAGGAGAAATTTCAATACATGCTTGTACTCTCAAATACAGGGTTATAAATGCATTTAACTTGCTTGTATATCATAATGGGGCATTCAAACAACCATTGGAACTGTTAGAGATGCCTAGAATCTTAACATGATTTGGATTTTTCTTTGCAACAAAAAATCTAGTTCCAGGAGGGGAAAATTTATCTGAAATGGGGGAAAAAAGTATATTCCTCAGAGAGGGGAAAGGGGCCCAATAACGACCGTTTTTTTAAGAAAAAAAAAATCACTGGTTTCAGGATGATTTACTCAATTATGTAGTACGTATGCATTTTAGCGTGGCCGCCTCATGGTGAAGGACCATGGGTAGGCGAGGATACATGTCTCCATTCATCATTTATTTTTTAGGATGCCATTAACTACCGCGGTACCCAAGAGAACCACCCTTACAATAACAATGATAACAGAATACCTGTTCCTTGAAGCCGTTAATAGGCTTTCGCCTCTATGGCCTTAGCAATTTCAATTGTATACATGAATCAGATCAAATTCTACATAGTCATAAGGGGCCAAAATTCGGCCCCAATTTCTTAGTAAAAAAAAAACCTGTTTACTGAGTAATTGGATATAATACACAAAAACAAAGGGCCACAACTTGTGTCGGACTTTCCCGTTGTTTTTGAAGTGTAATGCGCTCTAATGTTAATAGCAAAATATCAAAGAGTGTATTTACATCAGAGAAGACTCGGATTAAATGGTCATTGATTCTTTCCCAAATTATACGACATGGTTTTGTCGTTCCCAAACGGAAAATCTTTGGAAAACATTAATTTTGTATCCAGCATCTAGAACTCTGCTCAAATGATCATAATGCCAAGATGTTTATAAATAAATGTTAATCTATAGCCAATAGCACAATCTATAGCCAATAGCACAGAATATATTGAGGACAGATCTGAGAAATTGCATTTGTATTTGTAAATGTATTGAATTACCATGACTTAAAATGATTTCTATATTCATTTCAGATATAAAACAAGAATCTACATGGGTTCAAGTTATTTAATACTCATTGTGAGTAGTCCTAATTGTGAGGCCAAGCACCAGACACATTTCAAGTGAGTTTAAGTTTATTTTAGTAAAAGAGTACAAAACATGGCAAAGTAAAAACACATTACTGTGTGTATTTACAGCAATATTGCATATAGTTAGTTATCATATGGGAAAAAAAGACTCCCTTATCTAAATGATTTTATTGAGTTTGTATATGTATAGATTCTGATAATTCTGATAAAATAGCACTAATATCTATGTCTGTTCAATCACTGTTACAGGACTTCACTGTTACAGGACTGTTCGTTAATAAATTGCTGAGTGTAACGCTGCACGCCTAGGAGGAAATAGTGTTTGAAATGAGATATCATGTTACATAAATATGTTAAAATGGCAGGTCTGTTGCTACGCACTGCAAATGCTGATCAGGGAACACTTCAGTTGTGGATACTTACTCATATGATAATCATATTTTGGATAAGACATTATTTAGCTGAATCTATTTATATAGAAATTTGATTTCGAGGGCTTAGCACATTTAAAACTACATATTTTTTGTATTTCTGAATCTTTAGAAAATAATATGTCATGAGTTCTAATAATGAGTTTCATTTCTGTATTTATTAAAAAAGATATTTAGAATTCAAAGATATTTTATCTCTTAAAATTTTAGAAAGTTCTAAGTTTTTCCCTCTCCTGTAAAATTTTACAAAATTTAATTACAATAGTTTTGCACTAAGCCCTCAATTTGCCTTATGACCATCATAAGTGTTGAGATATTATATATGTATTTGACAATTTTGTCCATTTTCATGTTATGAATTTAATATGCATATAATTGTGTACATGTATATCAATAATCATTTTGCAGACATGTTGAAATCAGAAAGCAGTGGTATGTTGAACAGCTGTATAAAGTCTGGTGGAATGGAATGTGTTTCAGAAAGGCCTTCAATGGTATGCATTTATTCTTTATCCATGAAACAATCTTGATTTCATTGTATCCAGTGGCGGATCCACAGGGGGTTTGGGGGGTTTGAACAAACCCCCCTCTGTAGCCTGATTATTTCATTTTCATGCAAAAATTCAGTCAAAATTGCATAAAACTAGGAAAACAAACCCCCCTTTTGTATGTCCAACCCCCCCCCCCCCACCCCTTTGAATGTCCGAACCCCCTTCACATAAATCCTGGATCTGCCACTGGTGTCATGTACAAAGGTAGATCTATTTTTCCTGAATTACAAAGTATGATGAAAAACATTACTTTCTAAATAAACTATACCTTACCATAAAGTACAAATTGTCTGCAACCTGTTTCAGCATGGATCAGTTTGAAATATTGTTGTTTAGAAAAGGTTGCACACATATTTATTTACATGTCTAGATCTATGCTTGATTGGAATGTGACAATTTTAATTACGAATTCACAGTTTACATGTTGAATTACCCAGGTAGGTAATTAAGCAGCGGGGTTGCAGTATATATATTTTGTAAATAAAATGTTCTGTTCTGTATATATTTAAGGGCACATCCCCTGCCGCTTAATGAAACCCACCCTGCATTAAAAGGGATGATTTAAATGGGCAATTACGGCTTTTTAAAGTAATTACAAACTTTTCCAAAGAACAAGAAGAATTTTACATTCTTCAGTAAAAACAATGTAGGATATATCAATAATCAACATTTTCTACTTTTCATTCAATGTTTTGATTTTGAAAATATGCATATCCTTTTTCCTTTTGCAATGCATATTGCAGAAAACTTTGTAAAAATACATTGAACATTTTTTGATGATTTAACAACTGATCTTGTCATCTCATCAGCATCACCTTTGAAATTTTTGATAGTATGTTTCATTGCATGTATTGTTGCATTTTGACAAGGCTTCAAATATTGTTAGAAAAGTAGAATGCCAGGAGTTGTGATTTTTAGGGGTCAGTATAAAGCTGAAATGTTACATTTGTTACTTTTGTATAATTGCAGGTTCATAAATCAGGTGCATAGATGAATAAAGATGATGCTGCCAATGATGATCATCGGTGTTATAACAGACAAATTGACAAGTTGTGGACATTGTTTGGTCCATACAGTGATTTGTGTACAATATCCATGTATAAACATTCAAATTTTAAATCTGGCAAAACTCCATCCTGTTTTAGCCAATTCCAACATAATGACGTCTTTTGACAACCTACATGATGAAAGGTTTTGAAAACATTCAGGAAAATGAAGAAATGGTTTTGTGAAAAGCAATTTTATCATTTCCCACGATGTTAGATAAAGAAAATATGAAATTTTATTCTCTTAAGATTGTCATCTGCAACATCTTTCAATTTGGGACAGTCTTAAAAAATCTGTCTAGTAATTAGTTACACATGATATAGTGCAGATAACCAAATACAATAGAATATCATGGTGTGACTTGTAAAAACCAGCCAAAGTGTCATTCATGTTTATGAAAATTAGAATAGATTTTTAACGTTATATTTGATTTTTGTTCTGGCTATCCGAAAACATACACATTAACCCAAATAAGTCCTGATTTTGTCAACCCTGGAAAAAAAAGCTTAAGAAAATATTGAGACAAAAGAAGAAAATGCTGATATCCAGTGTTTTCTCCTTTTACCTAAATATTTTCTATGCTAAATTGTACCTAAATTCTATCTTCATCATTATCAACATTCATTTGACATTTGCAGGATGTTTCTTATTGGATCACTCTAAATTTTAGAGTTTGAGAAAGGGTTAAATCAGAGTAATAACTAGTATGGAGATTTGATAGACACAAGGATGTTATGCCAGCCAACAGCATATCTTCTGTCCTCTTTATTTCAAGTTGTGCACCGGTCCATCAGAAAACCTTCAACCAAAGTAAATACAGTTTACACTCGTTAAGTCAACATCTGATATGTAAAACTTCCGCTTAAGTCGAAATGAAAATGTGGTCCTTGCAACATCTATGGTCATAGGGTATCAACCAGGTTAGACAAATTTAATTATTTTATTGTGAATAAACCAATTGAAATATAGTAGGAAAAGGAGATTATTTGCTCCACTAGAGCAATTTTCCATTTCCTGCTATATTTCAATAATGCACGCACTTGCCCAACGAAAATGAATAAATATCATTAATCAAAGACGAAAAGAATTGGGATAAGTCGAATTCGCGATATCTCGAGCTAAAATGATGTTCCCTAAGACTTCGACACAACAAATATTACGAAACGTATTGGAAAACGGCTCACTGTCATTTGAAGGCAATGCTGAAAACTGTTGAGGTGAAGTGAAACATGCTAGTGATAATGAACTTTCCGAGCGTCTTCAATATATGGGAACTTTTGAAAACCATTGACTTGATAAGAGAAAATGTTGAAAAACTACTATGCCTGTTTGCGGTTTTTAGCTCACCTGAGCAGAAAGTGCTTAAGGTGAGCTATTGTGGTCACTCAATGTCCGTCCGTCTATCCGTCCGTCTGTCAACAATATGGTGTTTATACCATAAGAACTTGCATGGGTTCGAATCATTCCCATTGGATCAGAAAGTTGAGAGTTATGTGCCCTTGAATCTGACAAAATTGCCGTTTATTGCCAAATATTGAACGAACAAGACAAAACTTGGTCATAATGTTAGATATCAAGTATTGTTCGGGAAAGGTTTAAGGTAGTCCACCCCCTAATGAGATTTGCACGACGTCGAAATTATTCGGGTTAGGTCAAAATCAGTCTGCGGAGGAACCTTCCACCGCTGAATGATTACGATCGTGTCTGGATATGTTCAGATACGTAACGACGACACTCGGAAAAACAGATGTTCTATGAATCTCAAAATGGCCACATTACGGGTATTCTACATTAATTTAAGACAAATAACTCGTAATCTATCCACCCAAAAAAGACAACAATATGTATACATATATATTCCAATGATTCATTTAAAATTATTGTGTGTAACATCTGTATTTGGACCAAACTCAACTTTTGACGTTTGGGAATGGGTTAATGGTGTGGATTTCAAAATTCATACAATTCGTTATTATGTCTGTGTGACAAGTCTGTAAGGTCATTGTTCTTGGTCAAAGACACATCTCAAGGTCATAATTACAGAACCCCATAGACCTATAGACTCTACTCCAAGTTCCAATAGGCATTTGTGCTTCACATACACGTCTTTTAGTCTAAAACCCTTTGGATTTTGACGAGATAGATCTAGTTTTCTGGGAAACGTTAAGGTTGACGTCGACATCCTTTCGTCCGTTTCTAGGCTTTGCCTACTTTCATATTACATTGTACATGTCAAAAATTATTGTATGATTGATTGTGTTTGACAGGGCAGTCAATGCATAGGAACATTGGGTTGTTATGAAATTTCCAAAACAGCTAGAATTTAGACTGATCCAGAGCTAAAGATGATAGAATGAACGTCAATAAATAAAGTAATTTATGTTAAAAATAACCAAGAAAATATTTAGACAATAGGAGAAACTGCCGTCTTTGGTCTAAATGTTTTCCCATGCCAATTTTGTTACTTAGGGATATCAAAACCAGGTCTTGTTTGGGAAAGGGTTAAAGAAAAGCTCTATTTTCACATTCATTCTGATCAAAACAGGTTGTTATAATGCTGTAGGGAAAGATGTGTGAGCACAAAGATTAAATATTCCATTCTAAAGTATAAAATGTGTATGTTATTACAGAGAAAATACATATATTAAGGGGAAATGAGAAATTGCTGATTATCTGATGTGTGAGCACAAAGATTAAATATTCCATTCTAAAGTATAAAATGTGTATGTTATTACAGAGAAAATACATATATTAAGGGGAAATGAGGAATTGCTGATTATCTGCAGTTTCTTCTTTTCTCTCAATGTTTTCCCAATTTTATTCACACTAGAGACATCAAAACAAGGTATTGTTTGGGAAAGGGTTAAATCGCATGCCCTCGAACCTGACAACATTGTGCTACAGTCACATTTATAGCCTCTTCTGGTTTTAACGACGAAACACAATCAAAAATAATTGCAAATCATTGAAACATAGACTTTTAATTTCGTTATTTCCACTGCGTCCAATCGAACATCACACTTGTTTGCAGGAGGATTGAAAGAAATATAAACAAACTAGTTTACAGCTACTTTGCAGCAACATTTTGCAACAACTTTGCGGCAAATAGTTTGCAAGAAAACTAATTTACATACGAAAAACCAAGTAACGGCAAATTTGCAGCAAATAGTTTGCAGGAAGTTTGCGAGAAGAATTTGGACCAGTTTGCGGCAACTTTGCAGCAACAGTTTGCGACAACTTTGCAGCAACTGTTTGCGGCCAATTTGCAGCAAATAGTTTGCAAGAAAGCTAATTTGCATACAAAAAACGAAGTGGACGCAAATTTGCGGCAAATATTTGCAGCAAATTTGCCGCAAACTTGCAGCTAATTTGCCGCAAATGTTTGTGGCAGGGCTTTTATTTTGGTAACGTAGTGTAACTTGACAAATCTCCAAAAGGAACAAGCATTTACAAAAAAACACTAGTCTGCAACTTTTACATTTGACTCATCTGTTGTTTTACACATAAAACAAAATCTGTTAATAATGAAATTTCAATAAACTTTCATGCAGTAATAATTTTTTGAAAATTTTGATACCAAATATGCCAATAGTTTTGTTACATAAGTATTCAAAATGTCCTATAACCAAATGCACAGTTTGTTTTGAATGTCAGTATATATTACATATTTTTTCAAGTATTTACTCCAGTTCAGTGAAAAAAAAAGAAAAAAAGTTTGAGGCCTTAATCTAAATAATGATCCTTAAATTTTGTAACGTGAAAAACTGAAGATACGGACCAAAAATTTCTTTCTTTTTGTGACACGAAACAACTAAGTAATTGTCAAAACCTTGGTGCTTGTACTTGATGTGAGTAACGGACCGTAGCATTACTGTCAAGATCTTGTCCAAATGTAAACAAGACAGTGTTGTATAAAAGATGAATAAATTCTTTGTAAATAGTGACGTAGACATGTTGAAAATTTAGGTACAGTTATGGAGCGGTCTGTTCACTGTTCAGAGTTTTCTGCGTTTTATCGAACAATGTTTTGTTTACATTTGAACAAAACGTAGACATGTGCCATACGATACTGCGCCAACAATAATTGAATAAATGTTATTTTAATTCAATATCTTTAGCGGTTTACTATATTCCTACATGATAAATTAGGTGCTTACATCTGATACCAAAGCTAGTTAATCCTTTACCAAAAAAGCAACATTCTAGGTTGTTTGAATTCCAAAGCTGCTGCAGAAGACAAAATGGGTGTTGATAGAAATTGGATTTGTTTACAATGCAGCATAGAATATATTGAGGCAAAAGGAGAAAATGTTGATCATCAGCATTTACTTCTTTGCCTCAATCTTTTACTTGATCATTCTGTCATAACTGGGAAATGTTTTGGAAAGGGTTAATGATGAAGATTTTATTTCGTTGACTTTTTGTTATCAAAGGCCAACAGTTAGTGTTAAATGATTTTATATTAATAAAATGTAGCTTTATCATAAACATGAAGTTGTAGGTAATATTCCTTTCTTCCCAATCATACTTTGTATCAATTCGCTTGTAACCCTTTCCCAAGATGAGAAAATTGTTAAAAAAGATTCGAGACTGGTAGCTGCTGCAGACATCAAGATGAACGTATTCAAAAATAGGATTGTTTTAAATTATATAGGTAAAATGCCGACAAACAGTATTTTCCTATTTTGTCTCAATGTTTTCCAAATTTCTATTATGTACATCAAAACTATATAGACCTTGTCTGGGAAGGGCTGATTTAATCCATGATACAGTGATATATGAGATATTGAACACCTTATTTTTTTCAAATATTGTGGAAAAGAGAGAAGTAAATGCTGGTAACAAATATTTAATTCTCATCTAGACCAACAAACTCTCAACCATTCCACAAATGAAAAATTTCAAGACTAGTACAAATTGAGTTGTTGATTAAAAAAAAGCTTTCACAGAAAATAGTACCTATACAGCTTTTAACATAGACATCCTTGTGAAAAAGCAGAAATTGCTGGTTGTCAGCATTTTCTTCTTTTGCCTAATGGGTTTCTAAACTTACAGCATGTATTCAGCTGACAAAAGTGGTCGGTTTTACGTTGAAAAGACGTCTTTTAGAGACGTTGCGAAAACGTCTTTTTCTGGTTGAATTTGATATAAGGAAAGACGTCTTTTTCAGACGTCTTTTCAACGTCATTAAGTGACATTGTTCAGACGTCTTTTCCACGTCATTAAGTGACGTCTTTTCAACGTCACTTAATGACGTGGAAAAGACGTCGGGAAAAGACGTCTTTCCTTATATCAAATTCAACCAGAAAAAGACGTCTTCCTGACGTCTCTAAAAGACGTCATTTCAACGTAAAAACGACCACTTTTGCCAGCTGGGTAAGTGCTTACCAAGTTCAAACTGTAGAGGACTGTCAGAGTTTGTAGGCTAGGTAGATGGTTTTCAAAATTGTCATTTTTGGCGAAATGGATTAAGCCAGAGTGCTAAAATCATCTAGGCTGGTATCAATTTTATTGTGGATTTTTTTTGTATCTGGGCTATTGTCTTTGATTTGCATATACGTTAGGTTAGGAAATCGACTTACGCTTTAACTGCACCAAGTGCACCTGTTGCATTTTGAAATTCCAACATTACTGTACTTGTAGGTTTTCGTTATGCGTCCATTGAACAAATTTTGTGTGAAATTCTACATTGATACGTTGTATTTTGGCCGAATAATTGACCATCGAAAATACTGACTAAACTTTTTTCTTTTGAGTATATTTAAGGACATGTTCTCTTGACTAATCAAATAAACGGGTTCAAGATTCTCTTAAACGATAAAAACCGACAATAAGAATCGTTTTTTTGCACATGTTTGTTATGGAAAATCATTATGACAGCAACTTCAATTCGTCAAGGCAAATGTCACTGATTTCTGTTTTCCCATGGTCATATAAGATGACCTCGAACTGATCCCTTTCAGATGATCCCTTTCAGATATTAATTTTTACGCAAGTTATCACCTGACTTCAATCGGATTGTCAATTCCATCCATTTAGACTCGTTTAGTATAATTATGTACTATAAACGTTTGACCAACATATAGACTATTGGCTGTGGGAATCAGAACCAACAGTGGGAAATCACGTAAAACATCGACATTTGCAAAATATCTTCAATAAATCTGTTGATACTTAACCGATCTTACTCTAATTTAAAGCAGAGAAGGTGTTAAAATGAAAGACTTGAGTTGGATCTTATGGGTCTTTTACACAGCAAAACAAACAAACTAAATAGTGGAGTGCAAACAAAATGGTGATTTCTGACGTCAATAACTTATTTGTCCGGTGCTGTCTAAGAGATCCACAACACTTAGAATATCTTTTCGTTTACTCGGCTTCAAGCCATTTTGAAACCAGCCGCATATTTATCAAAATATTGAAGATTTCCTACAGTTGTTGTTGGTCACTTGATTCTCTGCCGTTAAACATTCCAATTTTATCCAGGACAGACGGTCTTCATCCCCAAGAAAAAAAGGAATCATAGATGAACTGTTGTGCGGATCAGACAACACTCTTCCAGAAGAAATTGTCAAAAATATTGGAATTCTTGATGTGTTTACCGCTGGTGAGATGCTTAGTATATATTTTTACTTCTATATTTTACTAGGGACCCCTTCCACAAACAGCATTAAAATCAAGTTTTCAAATTTGAAAGCTGGAACAGTTGACAAAATTGATATTAAATTCAAGAAAGGATCTGTGTATAATATAGTTCAGGAAATACTGAGGCAAAAGGAAAATATAACTATTGGCATTTCTTCTTTTGTGTGAACGTTTTTTTTTGTGTGTGTGTGAACGTTTTTTTCATAACCAATCTTTGCATCAAGACATACTTTAAAAAATTAAATTGAAATATTTTGTCCCTTTAAGACAAATGAAACAATGAAACCCTGCTCTTTTAATTTTCGCCTCTGTATTTCATTGTGCAGAAATCGTATTATAATCAACATCGATTCTGGCGTCTGTTGCATTTTTCAAATCGGAACACTCTATATATATGCTACTTAAAAACGTTTACCATACTCGGATAATGTTGGTTCATAGAAAAAAACTATTCCCAAATCCTTAAAAAGAAAACAGAAAAGTGTTTTTACATTCTATTTCCTTGCTCTTCCTGAAAATTTTGTTTCAAAATTGTAAAGCGTTAATACGTTTTCTTACGTTAAAGTGCACAGGAGTCAGTCATCGAAAGTCAGGCAAATTTCAATGACGCGTATGTTTAGCATTAGCAGCTAAGACCGCCATTCAACGTCTTCCAATATTGCAGACAAGCTTCATGACCTCACAGAAAGGAATTTTGCCTATTCAAACTGCAGATGACGCTCAAGGCCACTGACGTTATAGACGTCATTACTTTCTCTAGCCTGACGTCCAACAAGGTTCTTAATAAGTTCTTTTGCTTGTGATTAAGCAGGTCAGGCGTCGATCATTCTGTATGTTCCTTGGAGTAAGTGGGTGGTGATTATCATACTGAAATAGCACAACGTTATGTCGCTGTAAGACGGTCCAAGAACAGGTTGGATAATTTCATTGCAGTACGCTTGTACCCTTTGGTTGCCATTAACTGGAATGAGGTCTGTTTAACTGTTGTCATTCATTCCTGCCCAAATAATGACAAAGCACTCGACGTAACAGTCTCAATAATGACGTTATTGGTATCCAGCCTTACACATCTTCTCCAACCACAAATCCTGCCGTCAGTTAATGACACTTAAAATGAGATTCGTGCGGACATCAGTCCAATGTCTCCGGGTTCAATATCGATGTGTCGATACCCACTGACGCATTGACTGTCGATGCTTAACGTCATTGGCGTAAGGTCGGAGGACCTTGATGTACGTTGTGCGGAGCTTCATTCGGACAGTCTGGTCACTAACGGTATAATATGTGACGTCCTGGAGGAGGTGCACTAACTTCTTACTACACAGAAATCCGTTACGTTGTCAGGACGTCGCTGTGAAACGATCCTCTCGTTGTAAACGGTCGACAAGATTAAGGTCTGTTGTTGGCGGTCAAAGTTGCATAAAACAAGTAGCGTAGGCGCGTAATTGTCAATTCTAGCCAACTGAAATACAAAGCGACATCTATATCAGACATACATGCTTGGAGCATACTACGAGCTCTCTGACGTCGAATTTACGTCATCATTTCTCGTCTCCCCATTATCAATTTCAACGAATATGTAACAGTTTAATTAATCCTGCAAACAGATCTGTGTAATCGTGTGTTTTGGGGCAAAATAGACATTGTTGATGTCACTGCACACGTGCCGCACGTGACTTTTGCTAATTCGGACTTTGTCCAATATCCCAAATGTTCAATCTACACATGTACTGTATGCATAATGCTTGTCCATCGGGATAGCTTATCAGCACACACAATGTTTATGTTATTGTCAGATACTGAAAAAATGTGTTTAAATACGTGCTAATTCTTTTTAACAGTACATATTTTGATAAATAGGTTGAGGCTATTAAAGTTATTACCAAGGACGTTATCCCTACTTTCTAGGTGCCCTAACAATTTAACTGCCTCAGTAATGACGAACATCACCATTATCTTTTAAATCCAAACTACTCTCTCGGAGTATCCACAGGCAAAGAAAAGGCTGTAAAAGAACAACATGGTTCTTAGAATTAGACTGCGCGAACAGTACTAACACGCTCGCTCATTTTGAACAATGTTGGCCATAAATGCACGGATATATCTTTTTTATTCTGGCGTTTATAAAGTTACATTCATTATTACCTTTTCGCCGAGAACAAATCGAGCACCAATATGTCCCAAAGTAAAAGCTTAAATTTAAAAACTACACACTGATATAATAATTGTCGATCTAATAATCACCAACTTTTTACGATAACCTTTTAAGGTGCCCTGACGACAGCCACACTGATTCCGACCATGATCATTTGTCTTCTTAATTATCCTGAATACCAACACCGACTCCAGGATGAGATAGACTCGGTTTTAGGACGAACAAGACAACCGGCCATAAGTGACAAACAAGCGTGTCCCTTCCTGGAAGCCACGATAATGGAGACTTCAAGGTTGATCTTGCCCGGACCATTCTGGATACCTCATGTTTGTAAACAAGATACCGTATTGGAAGGTTACACTATTAAGGCAAATACACAGGTGATTAAATGCTTAATTTAGTCCGTCCAAACCAAATCGAACCAGGGCATGCGGAATTAGATTGACAATCAAGAACGATTTCCCCTTGTTTTCAAAGGTAGATGTGTAAACATGTTCCATAATATCTTGATCGGACTATATAGTATATCGATAACACGCACAGTAAAGACATTTCGAGTGGTAAATTAAAAGTTAACGTTCGATAGATTACCTTGCAGAACACTCCTAGCTGATGTCTAGAGATGCTTTGCCAGGTTATTTTTCGTGAGCTATACAAATTACGTCCAGCTTGATCGACAAGACATTCAGGTAGAAGACCAATAATAAAAAACACCACTTTCTAGCCATACGAAATGCATCAAATTACACACACACTCGTAAATACACTTCACATAAGTTGATTCACCGTACCGGATTTCGAGAATATGCTTTAAGAAGAAAATAATTTACAAATATCATTTTACTATATATTCATATGCAAGGGAGGTAATTTTGTACATTTTTGTCAAAAATTATCATAAGTATGCATAAATTCAAAATTCTAAACCGTATAAAATGCTTATGATTATAGTTCGAATGGAAATGTAACACCGTTTAGGAATTACTGGCATTTTTCAAATTTCGCCGCTGGCTCTTTGGTTCTGATTATGGTCTTCTACTTTAATAAAACGAAGACGTCTTTATCTTAGATGCACTAAAGGATATGACATAGAAAACTGGTGTCTGTCGTTTAACTTTCAGGTTATCGGTAATCCATGGTTCATTCATCATGATGAGTCTATCTGGGGAGATCCATGGAACTTTAGACCAGAACGATTTCTCGGCGAGGATGGCACGCTGCTACCAAATGACCATAAGTTAATGAAAAGGTACGAGGTACTCAAACAATATTATATATATTAATTTAAGCAGAATACCATATATATGACTTTGAAGCATAAAACGCTTATAAATGAATTCAACTTGAAAACATTTTTGAATGTCTCAACAAGAGCTGTCCGAAGACAGCGCGCTCGACTTTCTAAGTTGCTTAGTATAAAGGGGCATAACTCCAAAAATAGTGGAGCCAGGGTCATGGGCCCTGGTAGTAAGGTAGAGGGCGTGATGGTGAATAAATATTCCAAGTTTGGGTTGAATCCCTTTGATAGTATGGAAGTTATTGATGTTTGAAAAAACTTTAACCTTTGTTGCAACGCCAACGCAGACGCAAACGCCGACGCCCGGGTGACAGTTTAAGCTCTCATTATCTTCGAAAAGTCGAGCTAAAAACGGTTGCTAGTCAATATCAGACAATCATTGAACATTTCTAGCAATCCTCCATAAAATAGTTGCCATTGCAACAGATGGTCACATGTTTTTTCACAACAAACTAGATATTAAAATAACGAGTTCTTCAATTGATTGGACAGTTGCTTAAAGTGAAACACTTTTATTCAACTAGGTTACTGCAGAAAATTCAAACGTTCTATTGACTTCTATGTTAATTTGCCATTTAGTTTTTTCCTTAGTATAAACGCAATTTAAAACATTTGATTCTCAAAATACAAACTTTTGCCTGGTAAATATGAAAAATGGCTATATGTCAGTCTTGATAAACTTTATGCATAAAGTCACCAGGGTCGCAAATAATGGCAATGAATCTTGTACTGTAGTAGACTGGGTTTACCGTTATGAATTGATATACCCTCGGTGTTGTTATAAATCTCTTAATTACGGCTTGATTCAAGCCATAGTTACTAGATCTTTTAACAACAACTATGAAATACTGTTTGTTTGTCCGAAATTACGTCACGGTTAATTTTACAAAATAGTTTCCTCTTGTGTCCCATGAATGTTATTCCCTGAAGTTGTCCATCGTGTTTAGAACAACTTTAAAGTCAATGTACTGAAAGTACTGTTAGAGAGCATATTTGACAAAACATAAAATCTTAAACTGTGACAATATTGCTGCTAGCCTTATTGGGAACATTCTATGCAATGTTCATGCAAATGCATCTGTGAATGTAGGTGGAGTTGTATCAGGCCCGTAGGAAGCAATTTCATATTGATGTGGTAGTCCAATTTATAAGCCCTGGCATATCTTTGTCGTGATGTCAGGTCTTATCTTATCCGCCATTTTGTCTATAGCACTTCATATGGAGGAAAAAGTATAGGGGTTTAGCCCTCAATCTACTACCTCTAAAATCGAATTTACGATCTAAAAATGGCATTGATAGAAAGATAAATCAATTGTTTTTCACTTCAGTGTCAATTTGAAATAAAAAATACCTCGTTTATTCAAATCCAACCAATTTTCAACAACCCTATACAAAAGCAAGATGGCCGACATGCTTGCCAATTGGAATAAAAATATGTTTCACAGTCATAATTTGATAGTCAACTCAATATTTTAGTAATGTTAAGGTGGTTTTAAACACCATGTAGTTATTTTTCATATGCCTCACTTGACCTTGAATATGGACTTTGAGCAATTTTAGATTTTAGTAACCTGACCGGACTAATTGAGGTGTCAGAATATTTGGGGGATTGGATTTTCTCTACATTTTCAGTGTAAAAAAGAAATGTTTGTGAAATATAATACCCCCTCAAGCGCATACATTTAATATAGGTCAAATTCCAAAATCAAGGTCACAAGGTCCAAGGTCATGGTCAAATATGAAAGGTCTTAGTAGGAGGTGTCCATGTGTGAAATATCAAGGCCGTATATGTAAAACGACATGAAATAAAGGCCAGGTTAAAGTTTTTTAAAGTAGGCCAAATGCTAAGGTCAAGGTCAAAAGGCTCAAGGTCATGATGAAATAAGAAAGAGCTTGGTCGTAGGTTTCCATGTGTCAAATATCAAGGCTGTATGTGTAAAGAGACATGATATACCGGTCAGTTTAAAGTTTTTCATAAGAAGCACAAACTTCAAGGTCAAGGTCCAAGGTCATGGTCAAATATGAAAGGTTTTAGTTGGAGGTGTCCTTTTGTGAAATATTAAGGCTGAAGGTGTAATAGGACATGAGATATATGCCTGGTTTAAGTTTTTGAAAAGAAGGTCCAACTCCAAGGTCAAGGTTGCAATATTCAAGGTCATGGTCAAATACGAAATGTCTTGGTAGGAGGTGTTTATGTGTAAAATATCAATGCTGTAGGTGTAATAGGAGATAAGATTAAGGCCAGATTAAAGATTTTTAAAAGTAGGTCAAACTCAAAGGTCAAGGTCACACAGACGAAGGTCATGGTCAACTGTGAAAGGGCTTGGTAGGAGGTGTCTATGTGTAAAGTATCGATACTGTATAGGTTACAGGACATGAGATACATTGTATAGGCCTGGTTCAAGTTTTTCAAAAGAAGGTCAAACTCCAAGGTCAAGGTCCAAGTTCATGTTCAAAAGTGAAATGTCTTGGTTGGAAATGACAAGGTGTAAAATATCAAGGCTGTATGTGTAACCGGACATGAAATATAGGTCAGGTTAATGTTTTATAAAAGTAGGTCAAACACCAAGGCCAAGGTCACAAGGTTCAAGGTCATGGTCAAATATGAAAGGTCTTGGTTGTAGGTATCCATGTGTCAAATATCAAGGTCTTTGTGTAAAAGGATATGACATATCGGCCAGGTTTAAGTTCTTTTCAAAAGTAGGTCAAGGCACAAAGTCCAAGGTCATGGTCAAATATGAAATGTCTTGGTAGGATGTGTTTATGTATGAAATATCAAGGTTGTATTTGTAATAGCACACGATATATAGGCCCAGTTTATTTTTAAAAAAGTAGGTCAAACTCCAAGGTCAAGGTCACAAGGTCCAAGGTCAAAGTCATCTGTGAAAGGTCTTGGTCGGAGGTGTGCATGTATCATATATCAAGGCTGTATGTGTAAAGGGACATGTTATATCAGCAAGGTTAAAGTTTTTTAAAAGTAGGTCAAACTCCAAGGTCAAGGTAGCATTATTCAAGGTCAAATGTGAAAGGTATTGGTAGGAGGTGTCTATGTGTAAAATATCAAGGCTGTAGGTGTGATAGGACATAAGATAAAGGTCAGGTTAAAGATTTTTAAAAGTAGATCAAACTCCAAGGTCAAGGTCACACAGGCCAAGGTAATGGTCAAATGTGAAAGGTCTTGGTAGGAGGTGTCCATGTGTAAAGTATTGAGACTGTATAGGTTACAGGACATGAGATATAGGCCTGGTTTAAGTTTTTAAAAGTAGGTCAAAGGTCCAAGGTCATGGTCAAAAGTGAAATTTCTTGGTTGAAAGTGACAATGTGTGAAATATCAATGCTGTATGTGTAACCGGACATGAAATATAGTTCAGGTTAATGTTTTATAAAAGTAGGTCAAACACCAAGGTCAAGGTCCAAAGGTCCAAGGTCAAATGTGTAAGATCTTTGTTGTAGGTGTCCATGTGTCAAATATCAAGGCTGTATGTGTAAAAGGACATGACATATCGGCCAGGTTAAAGTTTTTTTTTAAAGTAGGTCAAGGTCCAAGGTCATGTCCAAGGCCATGGTCAAATGTGAAAGGTCTTGGTAGGATGTGCCCATGTGTTGAATATCAAGGCTGTATTTGTAATAGCACATGATATATAGGCCCAGTTTATTTTAAAAAAAGTAGGTCTTACTCCAAGGGCAAGGTCACAAGGTCCAAAGTCATAGTTATATTGACAGGTCTTGGTCGGAGGTGTGCATGTGTCATATATCAAGGCTGTATGTGTAAAATGACATGTTATATCAGCAAGGTTAAATTTTTATTAAAGTAGGTCAAACTCCAAGGTCAGGGTCACAAGGTCCAAGATCATGGTCAAATATGATGTATGATATATGTTGGGAGGTGTCAATGTGTGAAAAATCAAGGCAATATATGTAAAAGATAATGAGATATAAGCCCGGTTTATTTTTTTAAAAGTAGGTCAAACTCCATGGTCAAGGTCACAATGTCCAATGTCATAGTCAAATGTGAACGATTTTGATAGGAGATATCCATGTATGAGATATCAAGGCTGTATGTACGTGTAAAAGGACATGATATATAAGCCAGTTTTTACGGATTAAGTGTAAAGGCCCATAACTCCAAGAATTGATCGACAGAGGTACGGTTCTTATGCACTGCACCTCTCCATAATGAGATCCATCGACCTGTAAATTTTCATGATTCTAACTGACATACTTTTCGAGTTATGCTCCGGACAAGAATCCAGTTTGAAAATCAACAAAGGACAATTACTCCATAAATTTTATTGACAGAGTTTTGGTTCCTTGTGCACTACACCTCACCATAATGAGATATATGCACCTATGAAGTTACGTGATTCTATCTTTAATACTTTTCGAGTTATACTCCGGACAAAGTTTGGTCTACGGACGAACCGACCGACCGACCTACAGACCGACCGACCGACCAACCGACTGAAACTTGCAAAACAATATACACCAATTTTCTTCAAAAGGGTGCATAATAAGGTCAATTCGGCACCTTTTGCCAACTTAAGGTGGGGCTAAGACTCTCCCATTAGACCACACCCTGTTTCTACGGACCTGTGTATTAAAATTTTAATTCAGTGGGTCCAAATTCAAAGATGTTGCAGACGACATATTAAAATGAATGAAATTGCACATGTTTCAGTCTTTTTCTAAAGACGCACCAAACTTAGGGCTTTGAAAGATCAAGGTATATCCGCTTAATATAAGAATGACACTTTGCATCAACAAAGCGCTAATGATGAGCAACAGAATAGTAGGGTATTTAAGCGTGCTAAAATTCTGTCACTTTCAGAGCTACTATTAAACCTGGTCATTCTAGTTAGGATCAAAATCACATTGATACAGAAGTTGTTGAACCCCGTGTCTCTGAACAGGTTCATGTAATTGATGATGGCGATGCTTCATCTCAGCATTCGCCGAATATAATAAACAGTGTATATGAAAACGGCCGAGGCCATTGTAATGATTCAAGACTTCTTTCATTGTTAAGCTGGAATATTAGTGGTTTGAATGATTAACCTCAAAATCCAGACTTTAATATATATGTTTATCGAAAAATATGATCGGGTTGGTAGAAACTTGGTCAGACAATTTGAATCATGTGTAGATCTTGAGCAATAATTTCTGTCACTATGTATGCCTGGGCAAGAAAATGAAAAAAACATGTTTGATCTATTGGAGGGGTAAATGTTTCTGTAAAACATGATGATATTTCGTTTGTAAAAAGAATTGAAAACAAAGTTGAATTTGGAATAATCCTTTTGTTGTCTAAAACTCTGTTTACTTTTGAGTAAAGATGTCATATATATATGTGTATATATTTCACCGGAAAACTCGCCATTTTACGACACTAATGATAAAAGTGGTTTAGAGGTTATTGAAAAACTTCTAGATAGATTATTTGATAATTATTATGACTGTTATCATTTATTAACAGGTGATTTAAATAGCCGCACAGGTGATGAGAAAGATATTATTGGTCTTTGTAAGAATATTGATATATACTAACGGAAAAAAGTAACTATGCATACTTATTTTCTGATTTACTTTTTAAAAAGACGACATATTTACAAGAAACATCCATCGTATGTATCCTTAGAATACGCTTGTTAACAAAATATCGAATGCAACTAACTGCACTTGCACGGACGTTTGACGGTAACGCACTTTACGTTTGAGTGTTTTGTTGCACTACGTCATTCCTTAGTGAGTTTGAAAGTTGTTTTATACCGAAACTGTCGTAAAGTTTCTTATTGTTCAAAAAACATGTAAATTTGTTTAATTGAACGGAAAAATAACGCGATAAGTTCGTCAAAAGATGTACGTAAATGCATGCTTTAGACAGTAGCCTTCTAATGACCAAGAAAGAGGTCACCAAGCGTTTTGGTGTGCATAGAAACACAATATAGGCACTTTTAGGTCGATTTCAATAATTAAGAAACACTCGCGACGTGCAACATTCGAGACGTCGGTGCGTGACGTCATTTCGGCAAGTCAACCATAATCGAAACAAACGCGTGTAAAATCGATTGTAAGCGGCAAAAGTTACGGCTAGGTTGATTCCAGAATTGAGTTCTATCAGCAGAAGGCCTGTCAGAGATCACACCCATAGCCGCGTTGGGGAACGTCATATGGATTCATGTTTTATTTAACGTCAGCGCGTCTGTTTTTGGTCAACATCTCAAGAAGAACCTATAACGAGCCGTTTTTGACTGTTTAGATGTCTCGTTGCTGCAGAGCATTGGTTGTTTTTTCAGTGCTTACATTTGGGTTTTGTAAAATTGTGTGCACGGAAATTTGTAAGATTATTTGCACAGAAACAAGTGAAATAATCATTTAATCAATGTCAGTCGGAAAATGAAAGTTGCATATTTTAATATCGGATGTGACCTCCATCTGCATTCAGAACATGTTGACATCTACGCCTCATACTCCGGATTAAACGTTGAATTTATAATTGTGGGATGGCTTCCCATTCCTCAATAAGGACTTCTGTCAACTACTGACGGTTTTCAATATGACGTCGGTCGTCATACAACTTAGGTCTTGATGTTACCATTTCACGGCCTGGGCGAGGTCTATCGTTTACAGACCCGGTATGCTAAGTTCTGCGTACCAGGTTCATTATTGTCTGGTGCGTACAACCGAAAGGACGGGCTATTTCACGAAATGAAAGCCCAGCGTCAACCATACCTAACGCCTGATTACGTTGATCGTTGTTTAAACACGGCATGTTAATCGAATCAAATGCAGTTTTTAAGGTTTACCTGTTAGTCAATCCTCTGAATTTCAAACTGGAAGGGAGTCAATCAAATGCAATCGTGTATATGTTGACATTGCATGAAAACGTTATTTTGCACGTGCAACATGTAACTCGCGTAGGGCAAATCGGATTAAGCGCACGTTTTTTCCATAATAAGACACTTTAGTCATATATACTACTCAAAACGTGCTAAGGATCACTTTTTGAAACATTAATATTTTATACACAATTTCAAATATTAATCTGTAAATTAGTCTGTTTGATAAATTAATCATTTATGGGTACGATTTTGTAGGTGTTTATGTTGAGATGCTTTGGAGAAAATTGTCACGAGGCATGTAGAAGATGTACCCATAAAAATGAGTGTTTCCATAGATAGTGCGAAAATTTCAGATTTTTATCTGAAACAGGATTTTTCCTCTATTTCTTTGCAAAAACTACATAAAGTCTACGAGTTACTATTCCTCTACGCTTTAAAATATCATGTGAATGTTTTACTTGTGTTTTCTTGCGTCTACAAGGCAGATTCCGGAACCTCATTAACCATCTTGTCCCAAGTCCGCAAAATGTATCCTGCATTCGAACAGGTGATTAAAACATTGCCATACGGATCGTTCAAAGCATAAATAACATGATCCATGGCTAAATATCAAGCTAGAATACCGCACCCTGTAGTATCGGTCACATGACTGATGTTATTGGTGTACCATAACCTTTTAAATCAGCGTTTTTGTTTAATAAAAATCGATCAATTCACTTACAAATCATTCTAAACCCCCTCTTCAGTATAATCTCTTATTCTAGATACTGCTCGTAAACCAAAGTGTAGTAACCATGAGCATGTGGGTCCGTCTTTCTCCATAGTCAAATACAGCTAAAGACTAAAATTTACGAATGTCTGTTACGGCTACTATCAGCAATTTTCTTTACATGGGTCGAGTTGATAAGTCTTCCCAAAAGCCTTGCATTGATTTCCATATGTTTTTTTTTTTTGTAATTTCGGCACATGGGGGCGAACATAAGCTGTGGTCAGATTTACTGACTTTGTTCAGTTTCATCACATAACCATTCATTGGTTGCTGCCAATAAACCATGGGTCGAGGAAAGACAGAAACGATGTTTTTGCCGTTCAGGGGGTTCATTCAGTATATTTTCAGTCTAACTCCACCAAAACATTACCCGCGGAAGAAGTTGTGATGAAAACTATGGTTTTCAAATAGGCCGTACCTGAGCTTATCACCAAAGTTATGACTTTAATTTACCGACATACAATTTTTCAGACCCAAAACTCATTTGAGGCATCAGATATGAATCATCAGTCAAAATTTAAACTCAACATTATGTAACATTGGACATTTATGAGCTCTAAGACATTCTTAAAAGTGCATTTTTCTATGTGAACATGCGACTAATTAGCTATTGCTTAGGAAGTTTTAAAAGGCAATAAAAGGCCGCAGAAAACTATAGCATCGCTTAAAATGCTGAAGAAGCAAAAAACAATGGTAAATTCCGATTTTTTTCTAAAAGTTGTAAGATTTGGCCTCTCTACGAAAATTTTCATTTTTAGGGGTGCCCCTTTTCTATGCCACACAAGTATCGATATAAGAAATGAATCAGAACATTCATCGTTGAATCTTATACAGAATTAATAACTCTAACATTTAAACCATTTTGCTCATTGGTTGGGAGATTTATTAACCCTTTCCCAAACGGCTTAATCTTAGAATGGCCCACTTCAAAAACTGCCACAAATGACAAATTGGATGTTATTAAAGATAGAATTTGTGTAAAATATGGCACAGAAAATAGTGAGACAAAAGGAGAAACTGCTGGTTATCAGCAGTTTCTTCTGTTGTTTCTATGTTTTCTTTAGCCTTTTCTATTAGGGTCGTCAAAACCAGGTCTTGTTTGGGAAAGGGTTAAAAAGATATCAACATTTAAAAAAGTGATCCTTAGCAAATTTTGAGTAGAATATATATCGGTGTGTTACAATTATATCAACAATCAGACTCACATTTATAATAGAAGGGTCGGTAGGATGGTAAGTTTTCATTGACGCCGAGTATAGTAACTAGTTTTGAAAACATTTTAGTAAATAGTTGTGTGATAGTTACAAAACGAAATAAGAAAACACAAGTAAAGCATATCGTCGGTGTAAATGCAAAACCTCGTATGTCGATTGGTGCGATTTTCAAAGTACAAACCTGTGTGCCCTGTGTAAACGATTCTCACAGGTTTTGGGATATTTTGACTGATCAGTATCATGGACACATTATTTGTTAACAATATGTCCAAATTTCAAGTTAGACATTTCAGTTTGGCAAAAGTCACTACACTTTTTCCCCTCCCCTTTAAAATTTTCCAAACCCGAGATACGAGGTTTTGCATTTACAACGACGATATGATAACAAAAGGTATGATAATGAGCGTAAACAGAAGACATATTTAACAAATAAGTGTTTAAAGCGTTTTTCGCACACATAGATCAGCTCATTATTTATCTATGTATGTGAGTACTAAAAAGAGTTTAAGCAGACCTGTAAACATAAAAAGTATATCATAACATGCAACTAACAGATAAAATTAATGATATAGTAAATGACACAAAAGAGTTTTAGAAGTTAATAAAGTGTATTAACAACAGTGTACCTAGACAAAATAACGTCATCACTAAAACATGTTATGATCATTTTATTAAAATTTACTCGTACAACAGGCATTGAAGTCAGTGAAGAAATTGAAATAACTTTAGAAGATAATGCAGATAATCAGATATTGTCCATAAATATTAACCTGAACCTGTGGAATATTTAATGAGTAATTGTAATGCGAAATAATCACTCTCCAACATATGTTGGCACGAGAAGCATGTGCAGAAAACAAAGTCATAATGCTTATGGAAACTATCGACTCTGCTCGACAGTAAGGATTACTGGCGAGTATTGATTATTCCTTGTCACTATTACTCATTGCATATTCATCGGGTTTAGGTCAATATTTACAGACAATAAATGATTACATATTAAACTAGATTATAACAGATGAAGAAATTGCTTCAGCTATGAAGTGAGTGTATGAACCCGGCAAAACGTATACTCCAAAGTGACAATATAACTGTTGTTCCATAAATACAAAAGATTATTTTAATAATATTTCAAACTGGTCAAAATTCTGAAAGTTGGACTACTACTGTTACTATCCCTAGTCACAAAAAAGGCAGTACTCACAATCCGGATAATTAGAGGGTAATTTCTTTGGTAGACACGTTCAGTGAATAATTCATGTATGTACATATCATTAATAAACGTGTAATGCGTTTTGCTGAAATATTTAACTGTATCACCGAATCCCAAGCAAGATTTACACCTTGGTATTCAGCTATCGACAATATTTTTGTTTTACATAGTCTCATAAGCAAATGTTTTACATTTAAAAAAACGAAAATAATTTGTTGCATAAATATATTTCAAAAAAGCTTTTGATTCAGTTAATAGAAAGCAAAGGTTTAAGTCTTTGATATCACACGGCATTAGCGGTAAACTATTAAATGCTATTGAAGCTATATATACTAAAACAAAAAAGAAACGCAACTTCCATTTCAATTCCTTTTTACGCAAAGACATCAAATCAGATTTAAAAAATATGATACATCTAAAGGAAAAACATTTCACCTTGTAAAGTACACAAAATCTCATTTGTAGTAAATTCCATAAGAAAACACGCAGTTTACACAGTGCGTCAACACAATTTGACAAAAAAATGGACGTAGGTCGAAAAACACAATCTGTTTCGTTCAGTTAAGTCCGTTATTTGAATGTTGTGAAGCCGATGCGATTTATTACAGGTTTCCGTTGCAGCCTTAAACCTATCCCGTAGGTGGGGTTAATGTTGTGATACGGTCCCGCCTTGACGTCATATCTCTTGCATGTCCGTTTCGTGCTCGATCGGTTGTGGTCCCATTTAGAGCCAACAACGTATACATTCGAAAATGTGTCGATTTGTTGCTCCATCAATGTCTTTTGACAAAATTTTGACTTTTTGGACCTAACAACATCCGTACTGTAGCTTGGTACTTGTTTTGGCATAGCCGTGCTATGCCTAGGGTAGTGAGAAGTGTGTGAACTCTTTCGTCTCTTCTTTGTCTATGTTCAAGCTTGTGTTTGATGAAAATTTGTTTTAATAGTAGTCATTGCGAAAACACCACAGGGGATAATCGGTTTTTAACCATTTACTATGTATCTCGTAATGAATTTACGAAATCTGAAGAAACTTACACTGTATTTATGCGTATGGATGCAGGTATATTAAAAATGTTCTCAATAGCCATTAAAAATATTATGAAAAATCGGAGTTGCGTATCTGTATTGTCCTAGTATATAAGTCAGTTAAAACAGTCATTCGTAATGGAAATAATGTAAGTCAAGTGATAGATTGTTGTTGTTGGTTTAAGGCTGTAAAATGAGTTCGACCCTTTTATCCTATTCATAAATGAACTAGAGAATGTTTTAAGAAATAGTGAAATTCATGGTATCCAGCTTCATACAGATATTATATAAATATTTATGTTGATGTTTGCAGACAACATAGCCTTAATGTCATAGACAGTATTTGGTTTACAAAAACAATTAACCCCTTCGCTGCCACATGCCGGCCTGAAAGGTAGACTTGGAAAACCCGCGATATTTATGTGAACAAAACTGTGACTTATACCATCTTGGTTCAGATGAGCGATATAGGACCATGATGGTCCTCTTGTTTTCAAACTTGTCCAGAGCATTATTCAAAAAGTATGTAAGGTAGAATCATAAAGATTCATAGGTGGGTATAGCTTATTATTGAGAGGTGCAGTGCACATAAACTATTACTCTGTCGATCATATTTTTGGAGTTATTGCCCTTTGTTGATGTTAAAACCTTAATTTTTGTCCGGAGCATAACTCAAAAACCATGTAAGCTAGAATCATGAAACTTCATAGGTGGATAGATCTCATTATGGAAAGGTGCAGTGGATAGGAACCATTACTATGCTAATTTTAGGAGTTTATCGCCTTTGTTGCTTTTCAAACTTAATTCATCTGCAGAGCCAAAACATCTTTAAGTTGGCATATTTTTATGCCCTATTACATATAATGCTTGATATTTCAAACATGGGCACCTCCTACCAAGACCTTTCAAATAAGACCATGACATTGGACCTTGTGACATTGATTTGGAGTTTTACCTACTTTGAAAAAAACTTAAACCTTGCGGATATAGCATGTCTTTAAACACACACAGCCTTGATATTTGCACATGGACACCTTCGACCAAGATCCTTCACATTTGACCATGACCTTGAACCTTGTGACCTTGACCATGGCTTGTGACGTACTTTAAAAAAACTTTTACCTGGCCTACATCTCATGTCCTTTTATACATACACCCTTAATATTTCACACATGGACACCTCCTACAAAGACCGTTGACATTTGGCCATGACTTTGGACCATGTGACCTTGACCTGCGAGTGTGACATACTTTTAAAAAACTTTAACCTGGCCTTTATCTTATGTCCTAGTACACATACAACCATGATATTTCACACATCGACACCTCCTACCAAGACCTTTTTTCATTTGATCATGACCTTGGACCTTGAAGTTTCACCTTCTTTTAGAAAACTGTAACCTGACAGATATATATAGTAAGTCCTTTTACACAAAATCCTTGATATTTCACACATGGACACCTCCGACCAATGCCTTTCTTATTTTACAATTAATGACCTTGAATCTTGTGACCTTGACATTAGCCTTTGACCTACCTGGCCGATATATCATGTCCTTTCACACATACAGCATTTATATTTCACAAATGGACACCTCCTACCGAGACCTTTCACATTTCACTTTGATATTGGAACATGTAATTTAGAGTTTGACCTACTTTCAAAAAACTTTAACCTGGCCTATATCTCATGTCCTATTACACTAACAGCCTTTATATTCCACACATAGATACCTCCTACCAACACCTTTCACATTTGACCAGGACCTTGGACCTTGTGACCCTGACTTTGGAGTTTGACCTACATCAAAGGTAGGCCCTTAAGGGGACACATATATTTTAAAAACATATGTTATTGAATAAGCAGACAGCTTTAACCAATAGGCCAGGATGTTCTGCGAGGTCATTTTTCGTGAGCTATACATGGCAACAAAAATTACGAAAATTATGTATACGTGTACTCGTCGCAAGCTAATTGGATTCTATCTCTTCTTTCTTCCTTCCAAAGGAAGAAGTTGAATGTAAGATTCTTTAACCCTTTCCCAATTGCAGAATTTAGGGGGCCCATTATGATGACAAAATGGTTATTTGGATTTTTGTACAATATACGAGGGGCGTTCAATAAGGATTCACCTTACCGCCTTCCAATAAACCGATACAATTAAAACTTGGCACAAATATCAGCCATTCTATAAATGGGCACAAGCCAGAGAGGCACACTTCTTCCATGTGATTATGCTGTTTTAAGATCGCTTCTGTAGAACACCGCAGATTGTGTCCGAAACCATGCCTTGACGTCTACCTGCTTGATGTTGCATCATCAACAGTAGACTTTGGGCGCCAAGAAATTAGGACTGTTTCCATACATTTACATCCACACTTGAACTGGGTATGCCAGGGCTTGGTAACGTAATATGATTGGGCATCATCCCCACAAATTTCTTTCATCTTACCAAATGCCTCCTTGGGAGTGCGACGTTTCAAACTCAGGAATCTGATGACTGATTGCTCCATCACAATACCATGCTTAACTACAGCGCACGAAAATGAGAAACAAAATTATACTTCAGAGCTGCAAAATGCGACCTATTGGGGTATAGGGTAATGTATGTGTGTAATGTCAACTTCATACCCCAAACGAAAGTAGGTCAGGGGAAATCTTTAATGAATGTCACTCGTAGATCTTGCAAAGTAAATATTGAGGCAAAATGAAGTTTCGCTGATCAGCATTTTTTCTTTTGTTTTGCCTCAATGCTTTCCATCGCATATAAGGGAAGTCAAAACCATCATTTAGTAAAAGGTTGATATGTCTTGATTTGTCACACATTTTTTGTTTTCTTTTCTGTTCACAGTTGGATACCATTTGGAGTTGGACCAAGGAAATGTCCCGGGATGGGAATGGCTTTATCACGAATATTCCTGTACATCGCTACAATATACCAGACATATACGCTGGTACCCGTCCCTGGTCAATGTCCGTCATGTGATCCGAGAACGGACGACTTTGTGTTTGATTTAGTCGTCCGACCAAAACCATTCTACTGTATGGCGAGAAAAAGGGACATTAAAACGGAACGAGATTGATTTTATTCCTGTGGTAACTCGCTGCTTTTCAACGACAGCCATGTACCTAAAGCTTAAAACAAGCTGCAGTTATTAGGTTTTATAAAAAGCGCGACAAAATACAACTTGAGATAAGTTGTTTTATCCTTTCTGTAAAAAGAAGCTGTATTCTAATGGGGAATGACCTTTATGTTCTTCCAAATTATTCGTTTTCTTTGTTTATAGGTATATGTATAAGTGTATGTCAGTACTTTAACAATTATTGTATACGAATATTATATGAACAGCAAATTTGATAATTTCTACTCAACAGTTTTAATGAAAATTATACGAGGGACGGTCGGAAATTACCTGGACGTTTGACTAGTTCTCTAAAACCATTCAATTTTTTAACAAAATTCTTTCTACATTGTTTGAACAAATTGTCCATATATGTCTATGCATTTTTGCCATCTTCATGGGAGTTTTATTATCCTAATATTAACCATGACGTAGAATCACTGTATTAGGTACAGTATAACAGTCGGTATCAAAGGCGCCCTAGTCGCAATTTTCTTCCAAGCATGCATATTCTTCAATTCTATACACAAATTAAAGTCACGTGGGGCGAGGTCTGTGCTATTAGAAGGGTAAAACAACTATTGTCATGTGTAATAAATGGCAATCTCCTCTGCAGACGCGGTGTTATGAGGGCGCGCGTAATCGTGAAGTAGAGAACATTGTTTTGCTAATCTGGGACGCGTTTACTTAAGCATTTTATTGTTTTGATTTCTCTTAATTACTTCAGAATTGTACTTGGCAATGATAGTGTTTACCATCTGACGTGAAATGAGGAACTATCAATTCTCGTTAATCCCGAAAAACAACAAACATGACTACCAACCGATGGTAACAGCGTAATCTTTTCAGGGGTGGGGAACCATCTCGTTTCCATGACTGCTTTGACTGAATTTTTATCCAAGGTTCGGAATTATGAACCCACATTTAATTTTCAGTAATAATGTAGTTCAAAAACTTAACTCCTTTGCGACTAAAATGACAAAAATGTTCTTTTGTATTGGGTACCCTTGTTGTTTTTCTAACAAATAGCCTATGATACATAAAACACCTATCACATATAAGTGGACAGAATATTGTATATACACAACTATCTTCAAAAATAAATTGACCACATTATTGGCAAATGGATGAAGATTCCCCAAATATATAATGTTTATACAGTTGCAAATGGAGAGGCAGCAACACGAAAAGTCCTGTTACATTCCGACCGTCCCTCGTATATTGAATAAGTCAATGTAACTTAATAAAATTTGTTGAAAATTTATGATAAAAGGTTCATTAAGTTTTAATCTATTTCCGGAAAGGTATGTGTTGCATTACAAGTGCCTCTAAGAGTAGAAGACACATTTCGTTCATTCTTTCATTCTTGCACATACTCATTTGGACCTGTCTGCCGATATTTGCTTAATACTTATACGTTGGGGAGTTTGACAACAAAATGGATCCAGATCAAACTCTGAATTTTGGAGTGTTTCAACTTGAAGGCTCTTGTAGACAATTGACGTAAATGGAGATAAGATATGAATGCAATGTTGCACGTAATTCATTAGACAAAATGAGAAAAGGGTCCAAGGAGAAAAGGCTGATTATCGATGTCGAGTCTTCACACACAGCGAGAATCAAATGAAACGTAGAAGAAAGTATGAGTATGTAATTTTGCATTTTATTTATTGAAAAATAATTAACTTTTCAACAAAATCACCGTTTCATGGGCAGGGACATTATGATTTTATGAATGGCGGATGAATTCGTTACATAATAGTAAGCGAGTATTAGCAAACCACCTTGGCGAGAGTGAAAAAATAGCTGACCCAATTCGTCGAATGCCGCAATTCCCCGCTTAAAAAGACTTTTACCAGCTTAAAATCGACAAAGGAATAAATCAAATAACTGATGTACTGGCGGTGGACGTTCCTGGAAGCAAGGTAGATTAATAACACAGAAGACGAAATATTTGATGTCGTTGTGCAGTATCGAGAAAATATTTGGCATTGTCATGTTTTCTTTTGCTTCTAAATATTTTCCATAGTGTGCCCTTGCAAATAGTTTTATTGTTTAAAAAGGGCGGGGGTACCTAGTTAATAGAGGGAATATGCACTCTTACCTTTTGTTTTTAGCACAAGTTTGTCCAAAACTAATGTCTAATAGTTTCATATCATGTATAAACCAAAGTCGTATATATTGGTCCACAAAATAGTTTTATATAAAATTTTAGTTGACGTCATTGCAAAAATTGTTAGCTTTGAATATTTTGACCAAATTAGATTCTTTATTTCACCCAGTTCCAGTTTTTTGTAACCTAGATGAAATTTATAAAAAACTTTGCCTCCATATATATGCCGGTGCATATTGTAAAGTATGAAGAAATGAATCCGGTAAAGTGTCGTTTTTTAACCTAAGTATGAATGGTCAAATTTAAAGTTGTTCTAAATACCCTTTATATGCATTTGCAAAAAGTCTGTTATGCTCCTTCGAGTCTTGATTTTTAGAAAAATAATTTGATATCAAACTGTTAATTGCATTAATTCTAGAATTTTCCACACAAAATATAATTTTGAAGAATTAATTCTTCCGGAACCCCTTCGAGGTGCGATGCATTATGGTCTACTGTAATAAAACCGAACACTAAATTAACCTAGAGGTCATGCCTTTTTCAGATTAATCGAACGATTTCGGTTTTGGTTTGAAACGGTTCACAACAATGACTCATCGCTCCGCGGAAGGATTCTGAGTGATTATCCCGACACACAAACGTCTGGTCCGAATTCATGAGTTGATTTTTAAAAACACAGAACTGTTTACGATTTGCACAAGTCGTATTGCAAGCTCAAATGACGCCATTCAGCCATTCTCCAGAAATTGAAGCCATTTTGGAAAAAAGCTGTCGCCCGCTTATATGCACTAAAAATCAAATTTATCGCTTTTGCAGTTCATTGAGATCATTTCATTCTTATTACCTAACCATTTTCGAGACGATATGTGCACATTCGGATGCGAAAACCTCATAACTAAGAAAACTACGTGTCATTTAATAACATAGGGGTCTTAAAATTCCCATGTCGCCAAGCCAATTTTCTTTATACCTTTCTCATTGTTTTCGTCAAACAAAGCTTACATACTGAGAAAATTTTATCAATGTGTGCGGAATATAGGGACCTGAAGTGTTAAAGGTAATTATGCATATTTTTCATATTTTCACTACTTTTAACATCCAAGTGCATGTGTCGCCACAAGAGCCTATTTTCCCGTAACGACTTTTATTTGTTCCTAAATTGCTAAAGGAAAGTATCAAGAACACGCCATTAACACCCTATCAAATGCGCAAGGTATTTAACTTGTCGAGAAAACATATTTTTTAACAAATATGTTGTTGATTTATGCTATACAGACAAATAAAATCGAAAATTGAAATGTCGCATTTCAAACACTATGCTTCCATAACGCTCATATCTACAGAACCAGAATGCTCTTGTTGAAAATAAATATAATAGGCGATGAAGCAATACAAGGGGATATTTTCAAAACTATAGCATTATGAATATTTGTAAGATTCAGAATGTGGTCACTGTTTTTGTTCGTTGGTCACTATGCTTCCATAACTGTTAGTTTCCATAACGTATTTATAATCTGAATTTGCGTCAACAACATCACACAAACCTATAAGAAACATTTAGTTTTAACACGAAATATCTCTGTATATGACAATGGGATCAATTTGCACGCACGTATTATGAGGATTTCCGACTTAGGATACGTGAAACATATGACTATATCGGTTGATTCCAGCATAGTGACTTCGTAACTCCTAAAACTATGAACTGTAATCTTAGAATGATTTTTTCTGTACGCTGTCTAGACACACTACCAAGGCTAAAACCATTGTAGTCGATTGCCTTTCATATTTTATATAAAGATAGCAGTTTTTAACAGATTTCTCTGTTAAGGAACTTAGCGTTATGGAACATGATTTTTAATGTTTCTTTAATGGCTATCCAATGATACCAAATTTAAAACGTTTTTCGTATTCTACATACGTATTGCAAATAATATTTGCTTTTAAAAATCCAAACCATCAGCTTGTTTACCACCACTAGTGATATTTGCGTACAGTCAGGTGCAACTTCCGATACTCTCGAATGTACGCTTATACGCTGTGAATATGTTTATCAGTTTTGTCTATCTCGTTGTTTTATGTCATGCTTTAAAACCGACGTCGTTTCTTTTTAGGCTGCTTGGATAAAACAAAATCATTATTGCTTTCAATGTACTCTATCCCCTGATTAGATTTAGTAAACGCGACGACGGAATTTTTCATGCGACATCGTTAAGTTTCGTTTCGTGTCCGAACCCATCGTAAACATTAGGCGGTGGATCATTTGATGGAAATACAATTTCTTACAACCTAAATGTATCTCACTCCATTCTGCTTTCTTGATGGTGTATCAATTGTTTAGCCGAATGTGCTGCTAAAAGAAAAGTAGGGGATCGAACTGGTAACCTTTCGGTCGCACGGCTGACACTCTAGAGCTCGATCACAGACACCAAAAAGTGAATTTTTTTATGAGTAATTTGATGCTAAGATCCAATTGTGTGCTACTACATGCAGTTTGGGTTTGAGTTTATTGGGGGTTTACGCCGTTTTCAACTGCCAGGGTCATATCGCGGCGGCTGGGGTACCTACCCATGGATTCCCGTTGTTTCTCAAACCAGAACTACCATAACACCCTTACCGAGCCATCAGCTGCTCGCCCACTTGAGTTAACGATTCAAACCCATTGGTGGCTTCTACATGCAAGGGCTGATCTAGGTTGGGTCGGGGGGTCCGGAACCCCCCCCCCCTCCTCCGGAATTGGCTGAAAAATTAAATTCTGACCATATAACTTTTAGAACAATGTTACATATTGCTGCGTTTCAACGAAAACCGCGTAACTGCAGCTTACAACAAGCTGCAGTTACGAGGTTTTTGTTGAAAAACAACTATATTTCCCACATTTTAAGCCATCATTTGGGCTTGGAACATCCCCCCTTGCAAAAAATCCTGGATCCGCCCTTGACATGTGTATCGGTGATAGGAGTACCAGCAATCCATGGCTAGGTACACCAGCTGCAGCGAAAAAACCTTCGGTCGATCTAATCACCAAGCCATCAATTTTGTTTTTTTCCGTTCTTTTTGAAGCTAATGCCATATATAAACGACTCTCTTTCGTTCTCAACGACTCTCTTTCGTTCTCCATTTTAGTATTTAAAGCCAAAATTGAACACTAAAGTTTTGAAGACGATACATCCAAGAATGTAGTTCGTGCACAGAAGAGCATTTAAAATGTTAAAGGGAAAAGACAAATTGCTGGCTATTGGTATTTTCTTCTTTTGTCACAATGTTTTCCCGACACAAGCCCCGTTTACTGGAAATGTCAAAAGTAAGTTTGTTTCTTTCAATAAACCAAACTTGCATGAATTTTCATGCAAAATAATTTTGTTATATAAAAGTTCTACATTGCATTCCATTTTTTTTTTTGTTTGTTTGTATGTTTGTTTGTTTGTTTTTTGTTTTGTTTTTAGTGTTTTTTTGCAATTTGAACAAGCGAGGGACTGCAGCTTCAAAGCCAAATTAAACGTTTTGGAGACGATGCAATCAAGAATGGAATTCGTGCATACATGTGTAAGTACGGAATCCTGTTACCGTCATCCACTTTTCTAAGAAAATTGAGTTTGTGAAAAGTCGAAAAGTCGAAATTGAGGCGACTAACTTCCACTTTTCTACCAAAATTTTACCGAGAAATGTAGAAATGTTGAAGTTTTGTCTGTGACAATAGTCAGAAGTTAGTGACAATTGTCAGAAACTGGTGTGACTAACTTCAACTTTTCGACTTTTCACAAACTCAAATTTGCTAGAAAAGTCGAAATTAGTGCGACTAACTTCCACTTTTGTACCAAAATTTCACCTAGAAATGTAGAAATGTTGAAGTTTTGTTTGTGACAATTGTCAGAAGTTAGTGACAATTGTCAGAAATTAGTGTGACTAACTTCAACTTTTCTACTTTTCACAAACTCAGTTTGATACAAAAGTCGAAAATAGGGTGACTAACTTCCACTTTTCTACTTTTCTAGGTAACCATTTGTGAAAAGTCGAAAAGTTGAAGTTAGTGCGATTAACTTCCACTTTTCAACTTTTCGACTTTTCACAAGGGAAAACCCCTCGAAAAGTTTCTTCATTGTACCGTGAGAACCGGTGTATGGTGAGAAAATTACTGTGACACCGGGTAGGCTCTTAATGTACACCGCTTACGCATGTTCGCCGTTTAGTCACTATATCATTTATCTCTATGCCCCACCCAATATTTTATATCGTAGATTTACATGAAATGTATCTCTGTCGAACACATATACAGCTGCAAATTCATGTCAACGATTTTTGGTGATGTTTACTGTTTGGACACGGTCTTTGGACAGCTGATCCGATTCTATAATTACGGTTTTACATGCCTATTTACGATTTAACCCTTTCCCAAACAAGACTTGGTGCCAGTTTCATCAAAATATTTAAGACGGATTTTTGTCTTAATGATGACTTACGCAAAAAACGTGTATCGCCAATCTATTAAGACCTGGGTCATGCGATTGCTGTTTCAAGCGATTTTAATACATTGGTATGTCTTAAATGTTTTGATGAAACAGGCCCCTGGTTTCGACGTCCCCAACAAAAAGGCACGACAAAACAATGTAAAAGAAGAAAATGATTATTATAAGCATTTCCCCTTTTGTCTCAATACTTTCTGTGCTATGTTATTTACAAATTCAATCTTCATCAACATCCGTTTGTCGTCTGCAGCATATTTCTAATTAATTTCGTAATTCTGGAGGTTTGAAAAGGGTTAGATCATAAATGATATACGGTTTGCAAACGTGTTTCAGAAAGATAATCTAAATCTAGTCTTTGCATTTAGTGGTCAAAGTGTTTAAAACATGTAGAAAATTATAACCAGTTTCGGTTTATCGAGATTAAACGCTGTTTTCAACTATTATGGTCATATCGCGTCGGCTGGAGTACCTAACCATGGTTCCAGTTGTTTCTCATACCAGTACCTCCACAACACCCTAACAGAGCATCAAGCTGCTCGTCCACATAGGCTAACGTCAAACCATCGGTGGGTGACTGTTTTGTCTTAAAGGATATTTGCCGCGGTCGGTGTCGATCGGGGACCTCTCGATTGAGAGGCAGATGGGATATCTCGATCAGCCTTTAAACGATGTTTTAGAAAACTGTATATAGATCCCGATCAGCATCCTCAAGTACGAGACTTAAACGCTGTTTAGAACTCAGAGTGTGTAAAACATTTAGCAAACTGTATGTAAATAGATCCCGATCAGCCTCCTCAAGTATGAGACTGTAAACGGTGTTTAGAATTCAAAGTGTTTAAAACATATAGCAAACTGTATGTATATATCCGGACCAGTCCACTCATGTATGAGACTTAAAACGGTCTACGGAATAAAAAGTGGCTAAGCATAAATAATCTGTAAGTGTAGATCCCAATCAGCCTCCCAAGGTTTTGGACTCAACCTGCTGGGAATGAGACTTAAACGATGTATGAAATTTAAAACATCCTATACAAAAAAAGAAAACATGGGGACAATACTTCTACATCCACGGCCAAAGCGCAGTGGGTAGCTCATCTGCCTCTCACTCGAGGGGTCCCAGTACCGATCCCGGCCGCGGAAAATATTCTTTCTGACAGAAATATTACCCACAAATGGTTCGATAACTATCGTTTGCCTCTAGATGTGATCGAGCAGCTGAAGGCTCGGTTATGGTGTTGTGGTAGTACTGGTATTAAAAACAACAGGAATCAATGGTTAGGTATCCGGTCGCCACGATATAATCATAGCAGCTGAAAAAGGCGTAAAATCCAAATAAAACGATTTGGACCCTCGTATATATAGAAAAGGCCTTTTCATAAACTAATATCAGTATCGCTGTGTTTTTTGTTGTTGTTGTTGTTGTTGTTGTTGTTGTTGTTGTTTTTATTGTTTTTGTTGCTGTTGTTGTTGTTTTCTTTAAACAATATTGAATTACATCTTTAGACGTTTCCTTCGAGTGATATGTGTTTTTCTCTTGAACCCTTTCCCAAAACATAGAAATTTTACGGTAGTCCAGTTTGAAAGCTGTTGCAGACGACAAAATTGTTATTAGAAGATTTATTAATGTATATATAACATAGTGCAGAAAACATTAAGGCAAAAGAAGAAAATCCTTGTTATCAGCATTTTCATCTTATGCTTTAATGTTTCCAAAGCCTTTTTTCTTTGTGGCGTCAAAATTAGGTATCAACTCTTTTAACTCCGCCCATAAGCAGTATGATGTATATTGATTTGGTGTACATTAAGCCTATGCCTGGATTTAAACGTGACGTATGCGTGACGTCATCCAAAATATCAGTCCTCGCGAACAATTCATCCTACTGCGAAATTAGTGTGACAATTGTCAACTTTTCGACTTTCCACAAAATAGATACCTAGAAATGTTGAAAAGTTGAAGTTTTGTTTGTGACAATTGTCAGAAGTTAGTGACAATTGTCAGAAATTCGTGTGACTAACTTCAACTTTTCGACTTTTCACAAACCTAAATTTTATAGAAAAGTCGAAATAAAAGCGACTAACTTCAACATTTCTATCTTTCAAGCTCACCATTTTGGTAGAAAAGTGGAAGTTAGTCGCACTAATTTCAACTTTTCTATCCAAATTGAGTTTGTGAAAAGTCGAAAAGTTGAAGTTAGTCACACTAACTTCTGACAATTGTCACTAACTTCTGACAATTGTCACAAACAAAACTTCAAGATTTATACTTTTCACAAACGCAATTTTCTTAGAAAAGTGGATGGTGGAATCAGGATTCCGTATGTAAGAGCATTTAAAGCGTTAAAGGGAAAAGACAAATTGCTGGTTATCGGTGTTTTCTTCTTTTGCCTCAATATTTACCCAACACAAGTCCCATTTACCGGAAATGTCAAAACTTTGTTTGTTTCCTAGAAAGGTTCAATAATCCAAATTGCATAAATTTTCATACAAAATAATTTTGTCTGATCTGACAAAAACAGTCAATCTAATTCCAGCGGCAATGTCATAAAGAATTCAAAATGGCTACATACTTTCTTTTGTCAAAAATGCACTCTGTTCGCTTCGTAGAATCTCGAGTTCCTCTTTCATTGTTGAAATCGCTTCTAACATTTCTGCTCGTCCTCTTTTCAAAGTCGAGATTTCACTCGTAAGTTCTCCGATTTGGTCCCGATTTTCATCAAGACTATTCCCCATATTAACCTCCATTTTTTATCATTTTTTCTAGCAATTTCTCGTCGTAAGAAAATCTTGAACACTCAGGCTCCAAACCAAGTGTACAAATTATTAAATATGTGTACGTGCACAGAAGTGTGTGTCTAACAAACATGGCGTTTTATATTAATAAATTTTCACATAGACTGAGGACACCGTGTGTTAAATAAATGACATTTCACTACACTTGATTGTCTTGAGTTTCCTCGTCAGTAACGATCGAAATTGTCGTAACTACAGCTTATTCAAGATGTAGTTACGACCTTTTTGAACGTTTCCGACGTAATTGTTTTTAAGTGCCACTTGTTAACAATTGTCCCTCCCCCAGACAACCAAATAATTGGGGATGTCTACATATAAAACAGTTACGTACGATTAAAAAATGTGAAGGAAATATAAAATGTCGTATATTACAACATAGAAATATTGAGACAAGAAGACAAATTTATGTTATCCAGTATTTTCTTTTCATATTTTCCTTTTCCAACCTTATTTCTAAACGATGTATCAAAACTGATAAGCGTTCAAAAGATATCGCCAGATTGTAAAACTGGTAATTAAACAGTGCTTAATACACTCATGAGTACTCACAAAGAATCAGTGTTACCAAGATTATTTTCGAAGACATTTAAAATATGCTTTTACGCCAGAACCTTTCTCAGAGAGAAATTTGGATAATGTGTGTACCTCCGTGCCAACAGCTCTTCCAATGACAGTCTACAAGTACACCTTAACCAGTTTCAAATAATTTCGATTTTCAAAATAATGTCTCCTTCTAGTACAGAAATGCACGCAATTGATGTAAAACTTTACGAATCAAGTACTGGGTATGCAATACCCTTGCAAGAAACCGGTAAAATCATGAGAAATTAAAAAAACCAAGACACAGAAACAATACAATCACAAACAAATGATCTAGTCACATCAACGCAAAACAAAAAGATACAGCAAAACAAAATTCATCCTGGACCGAAAAACTAAGAAAAAACAAGCAACAACTTAATGATATGGAGGATTGTAGCTCATTTAAGGAAATTTCACATATGTTTTATGAAAACAGGGATTTAAAAACGGAGGTTGCTGTTTTGAATAGAACATGGCCAATGTCGGAAGAAGAAAAACATACTCTAGAAATTGAAAATGCTCAATTTAAAGAACAAAAAAAGCAAATCAAAATTCATAGCAAAACAATATTCAAAACTTATTGAAAATGAATGATATTTTTTCCACAGTTCATGACACTGTTGCATTACTGCCTTAACCAATAGCATTGAAACTTGGATCAATGCAATAAATGATAAGCAACTTATGGGAACCATTTATCTAGACCTTACCAAAGCCTTTGAACTGTTAAATCATTAAATTCTCTGTCATCAACTGTCTCTCTACAACATAAATGACACTGCAATCAGATTGTTTAAGTCAAACTTTATAAATAGAACACAGAAGTTTGCCATATCAGATAAATTATCATCAGCTCTGCCACAGGGCTCGGTTCTAGGTCAATTACTTTTCTAAATATACATAAACGACCTTCCCTTGCACAGTGATGCTTATTTTTTAGATCTTCTTGTAGATGATACTACAATAAGTATAGCAGCAATTTCGGGTAATTGTAATGCATCACTTATAAACACAATATACAAATTTCAAAAAAGAGCTACTCGTTTTATACTTGACAAAAGTTTTGATACCCCTAGCAGTGATATGTTTCGGGAACTAAATTGGATGAGATTTCAAGAAATCAGACAATACATGATCACTTGATCAACAATTTCTTATTATTCTCAAACCAAGGATTAGTTCTATATAAATTCCCTTGCATACCTAAATTCTAGAATCATATTGCACTTCAAGTCAGGATGGCAAATGACTTGAAAACATTTAAATCTGCATTTCTGGCATGGTGGAATACATTTAATGCAAGTATTTATATACATTGAATTATTCAGATGTACAAAATATTTACTTTATACATTGATTGGTTGTTGACAGTAATAAACTATTATATTGATCTAAATAGGATTTTCTATTTTTTTCTATTTTCATTGTGTATACATTGTGGTAACTTGTAATTATTTTGTATATTGTGAATATGTCTAGACCTATAGTTAAGGTTTATCGGGGGTTTACGACGTTTTCAACTACCAGGGTCATATCGCGGCGGCTGGAGCACCTACCCATGAATTCCTGTTGTTTCTCAAACCAGTACTACTACAACACCCTTACCGAGCCTCCAGCTACTCGCCCTCTTAGGTTAACGATTTCAAACCCATTGGTGGCTGACAATTTTGTCAGAAAGGGTATCGAACCCGGGACCTGGAAACCTATAGATGGTCACAAAAAGACTGGGCTTTCTCAATTGTAATTATTATTATTTTAATTATTATCATTATTATTATATTATAATTATTATTATTATTATTATTATTATTATTATTATTATTATTATTATTATTATTATTATTATTATTATTATTATTATTATTATTATTATTATTATTACTATTGCTATTATTATTATTATTATTATTATCATTATTATTATCATTATTATTATTATTATTATTATTATTATTATTATTATTATTATTATTATTATTATTATTATTATTATTATTATTATTATTATTATTATCATTATCATTATCATTATCATTATTATTATTATTATTATTATTATTATTATTATTATTATTATTATTATTATTATTATTATTATTATTATTATTATTATTATTATTATTATTATTATTATTATTATTATTATTATAATTATTATTATCATTATCATTATTATTATTATTATTATTATTATTATTATTATTATTATTATTATTATTATTAGTATTATTATTATTATTATTATTATTATTATCATTACTATTATTATCATTATCATTATTATTATTATCATTATATCAAATATTTCGAAAAATAAATTGTGCACACATTTTTTCAACGTTTGAGATCAACTTAAGATCAAACAACGGATAGAAAAACATCAATTCTAGCGCAACGTCGACGTATGAGTAGCGAAGGCTCTTCTTCCTAATTCTTATTACGTTTTATGTTAAGCATTTTAAATGCTAACTGTAACTAATTACTATGATGCTGCAGCACAGCAACTTCAATATTGACATTGCTTTTATTCAACGTATCAAAAGCGTACTCGACGTGAGACAAACGTCCTAGAAACGTACTGGATGTATGAGTAACGTTCTTTCACCGTACAGCTAGCGTATTCAGCGTATGAGAAACGTATGATGAGCATAAAATTTATACGCTGGCATAAATTATGCTGAAAATTTCTGTGCACGTTCAAAACTTTTTATCGTCCGTGGGGAGTCAAATCCTCGTAACTCCAGCTTATTCAAGCTGTAGTTACGAGGTTTTGACTCCCCACCAGCGTTATGGTCCTCAGTGTACATCAGCTGTACCGACGTCCCCCAGCGTACGAGTAACGTATAAAAATCGTACCCCTGGCGTACTCTTAGACAGCGTAGTTTAGCGTATACCAGCGTATGCCCAAACAATCCGTGTTACCCATACGCTAGCTCCATTACGCTGTGGTGTGACTGCACCTTATAAAATACTTGATCACGCTTGTGAACACTATAGTACACCCGACATACCATGATTCAAAACTGATTCAGGTTATAATACTATACTTATAAATATATACAATAATATCGTATGTGAACTGGCAATTAAGTGTAAATTGAATATAAAACAGGTTGCAAATTTTACTATGTTACTTTGGTCATGCTTCAAAAACGACTAAAAACTCCTCATCGCCTTCTCTCCGCTATAACTTCAATACATTACCGTATATTAGTTGAAAATTTGACGATTATTATTGTTAGGTACGTGTTAAATCTTATTTCTATATTCTCCATGAAAAGATTTTTATCATGATTACTGATAAGCTTGTACATGTATAATATTCAAATATATGCATGTTTATTATTTCAATTGTACAATTTCTCATTTTGTCTTAAAATTTTCCTTGCTATATTGTACACAATTCCCATCTTTTTCATCATCCGTTTTGTCATTTCAAACTGGTTGCTTTTATTGGGATTTAATGAGGAATGCTCCAGTTTTTTCCGAGCACTCGGTCATTACTGTAGACAATTAAATGTTTCGTACCATAAATATTTCGCTACCATATTTCAAATAATATAACACGTCATTACAATTTACCATTTTCGACGGTAAAGGCGTATTTATTATGCGAAACTGATTTCCTATACTGGAAATCTATTATTTAGAGCAAGACAGCTGTAAGCGTGTATGCTGTTGCAACACTGTTAAAATTGCTGTAATTCACTAATACATGCGAAGACCTACACATTTTCTTTTTGAACTATTACCAAGACATGTTTCTTAATACAATGAGGCAGTTTTATCAATTTCTATTGAAATATTTCCAAAAATATACAAATTTTGACATAAAAGCACTTAGGCTTCGTTGTTCTAACTGAGCACGTGAGCATGCTGTTTTATACATTTACGCGTTGATTATAATCTTATTAAATGTAAGACGTGTATAAACGATGATTATACAACATTTTTAGCATTTTTGTGACCTTTGACAGGTGCAAGAAATTGTGCATTCATTCGCTGTAGGGGTATGTGATACGAATGCCTATAAAATTCAAACAAGATCGTTGACCATCCATTTTTATTTTATTTTTCAATCGGTAATAACATGCAATTTCAACATACAAAATATGAATGCATTTTATTATTGAGAAAAAAACTAGAACTGTCGCAAAGTGGACGAATACCTCCCACTAGGGCCTTGTCACTGAAAAAGTGCTTTAGGTCAAAAGGTTCTTGACTTAGCGCGCGGAAACAGATTTTAAAGTCCAATTGTGACCTTCATCTTTGACCTTGGTAACCAAAAAACGATAGGGCACTTCCTTGGATCATGGGCAACGTACAAATGAGTAAAGTTTCATGATCCTGTGTCAAATGGTTCTCGAGTTAGAGCATGGAAACGAAATTTTAAATTTTGACTTCCCCCCCCCCCCTTAAAAATTTCAAAGTGGCAAAACTCTGAAACCAATGACAGGATCAAGATGAAAATTGCAAGTGCACAACTTAATATGATAGGAAACAACCTGATAAAATTTCAGTGAAATTAGTCAAACACTGTGGCAGGAGAAGAAGACACAAAATTATGTCCACGGACGGACGGACGGACAGACGGACAGACGAACAGACGGACGGACGGCCAACCTGATTCCAGTATACCCCCATAACTTTGTTGTGGGGGTATAATTAGGAAACTGGAGTATTTCCCCTTAACACCGTTTTCAACTGTTGTGTACATACCATGTCGGCTGGACCACTAAACCTCCCATCGTTTTTTCATATCAGTTCAACAACAACATCCTAACCGAGCCCCAAGCTAGTCATCCACGTAGGTTAACGATACCAAAGCATTGACGATGAACAGTACCTGGGAGCTGACGAGTTAGAGTCTGATGCGCTATCAACTGCGCCATGGCCGCGGTCACCTATCAATCTGACCCTCCTACATTTTCAGTTGAGGAAATGGTTCAAGCTCCAATTTCTACGTTTTTAAAATACGCTTCCCAGATATTACTTTTTGTCAGAGGGAGCTCATCTTTTTATTTTCAGATAAACATTTCAAATGGTACCCCTTGTTGCCTACCTAGCCCTGTCAGCGACAGTTGTAATTCTTCTGTATCTTTTGTACAAGTATGTTTTGACCACCGCGGACTTAAAACAGATTCCGGGACCAAGGGGCCTTCCATTCATTGGTTCTGCGCTACAAATACAGCCTGATCGAATTCACGAGCAATTTTCCGAGTTTGCGAAATTATACGGTAAAATATTTAAAGTGACATTTCAGAATTTTTTGTCATAAATTATACTTTTATTTTTATCTGAAAGAGTATATTTCCTTATGAAAATTCTGAAAATTTCAAGCCAAAATATTGCGCCGTGTACGAGAAACTTATATTTTTGTGTTAAAATTAAACAAATTGTTGTGGACAACAGTTCGGATTTATATGTAATTTATCGATTATGTCTAAACTTTAAATGCGTGTTTCTCGCTTATTGGCAACAACTTCAAAAAACTAATAGTATTTATACTCATTAGAATAACCAATCTTGGCATCAAGACACACTTTAAAAAATTGAAATTGGAATGAAATGTCCCTTTAAAATTCAAATGGTGGATACAAATGTTGTTGTTTTAAACACACCTGAACTCGTACACAAGGCTTTCAATAGGGACGGGGAATACTTCAATTTCAGACCAAACATTTTCATAGGCGAACAGATTGGATTGAAGCACAGTATTTCCTTTAGAAATCCCGACAAGGAACATAGAGCAGGCAAGAAAGCTTTTGTCAAAAGTCTACACATGTATGGAAGCGGTGTTGCTGTTTTTGAAACAATCGTGCAGCGTGAGTTAACACGCCTGATTGACGAGATTGACGCTAAAGGTGATGGAGAATTTGAAGTTGTTGGATTGATTAAGAGATCTATCATCAACATGGTCTCTATTCTAGTAAGTATGACTCGCTATAAATGACCTGACAGAACATCTCTAGCTAATTGCTAGAGATGTTCTGCAATGTCATTTATAATCTTGAGCTACATATCTTGAGTAGAGCTACAAATAAGAGGGGGGAGTTGATGCCTTTTCAAAATAGAATATTTCACTTACTCTTTATCGAACCCTAAATTGTTATAACTCATTCGATGAGACGATTCATTTGAGTAACACAACGTTAGGGTTTGGATTTGAAATAAAAAAGGAATTGGAATATCTTTATCCCATTCTGTCTGTCGTACTGTGTGTTGTTTCGTTTATTCAATATTTTTTATTTAGAAAATAAATGTCATTTTGGAATTGGTTTCAATTTCTTTACATGGGACGGGTTTAGTAAGTACGACTGAATTATAGTAATAATAATACGTGTTTTGTATTCGTACAATGTTGAATGCAATCATCACGCCATTTGAGCATAACGGCTAACCTGCCTAGATTTTCTAATTCCAAATCTGATTATTAGCTTATAATTAAATCAATCCGATTGGTCGAAGCACAAGTGTCTTATCATATAATAGAGAATAACAAGAGCTGTCACTGTAAGATGACAATGCCCCCGACACCGCTTTGATTTTAAATTATGACCAATCTATGTTCAAGGTCAAGGTCATCCAGGGGTCAAGGTCACCAAAGTATGTGCCTACAGAAAGGTAATGTACCAAGGAATGTTGTGGTAAAGTATGAAGCGAATATGTTAAGTAATAAGGAAGTTATGGCCAATGTTAAAGTTTTTGGACGGAATGACGGACAGACAGACGGACGGACAAGTCAAATTTATGATGCCTCCCTATCGGGGGCATAATAAAAGATGATGCATTGTTGGTAAGAACCGTCCTTGGAGACAAGTACATCCAAATCTAAGTGAATATATTTTCAACCTGATTCAAACAGGTGTTAACTTACATTATAACACGTTTCCGTAAAATGCATATTATATAGCGAAAGAAGAACTGCATCGGGTTTTATTTGACCAATTATGACTCTATGTAATTATGCTTTGTGTATGCGCCAAAACGTCACGTAACGTCAAGGTAACGGCAAATGACGTCATCAATGACGTCACTTGACCGCCAATGCGTTTCCTACGCCGAAAACTAGTTCATGCAGAATTTTCACAAAATAACACATTTCGAATGTGGGTTTTGTTATTTTGGGTGTTATAATGGAGATAATAACAAGTTAAGCGGTCTTAATTGCGCAATAAAAACCTCTGTGCTCTGGACTACATGTTATGGCAAATACCTCGGCGCTTTGCGCCTCGGTTTTTTCCTACACATGTAGTCCGTCGCACATCGGGTTTTATTTGCGCAATAAAGACCGCTAAACTTGTTATTATTTCATAAGTAACATCTGCCAGGGAACAGTAACTGGCCACCTTCCACGACCACGAAGAGAGAACAAAAATCGATCAAGTTTACTCAAACAAAATAAATCGCTTGTTATAGTTTACTGTCCATGACAAGCATGTGCAAAAACATGGTTCCAAAACGATTTTAAAATCTTGAAAGCGTTTATTTGATTGGTCAGAAGAAAGGGTCATTGGAGATTTCCCCTTACCGGTGCCTTTCAGATGTTACTTTCAGGTAACACCGGATTTAAACCAGATTAATATTTGTACGTCATTTCAGCTAATAGGCAAGGAAGCTACAGACAAGCACGTGGAACTGTTCGCCAAACTCGCATCTGGGGAGGATTTCTTTCTGAACGCGGCTACAAACACTTTATTGTCTAATTTACCATTTCTACTCCATCTACCGTACTACAAACGGAGGTTAGAGATAACAAACAATGCGAAGAGAATCTTACAGGAACATTACTTCTATACGGTTAAGGTAAGTTCATAATTAACTTTGTACAACATTGTTACAATGTACGTATACGCTAAATGAACAGACGGTAAAATTTTAGACTGGTCCAAATTCAAGGACGTTGCATTCCTGGTTTCCTTCGCAGGATATGTTTCACCCATTTATAGAAAGTTGAACCAGTGGTACAAACTTCATTTACGTTCCCAAACAAAATGGCCGCTGCCCGACCTTTTCATTATTTATATTATAGAGGACTATATTATTTGTATACCTAAGTTATTAAAATTCCCGAATCCAAGTGTCTATGGTATTCCTGTGCAATTTTGTACAAACTCAATTTCTAATTATATTTACTATCATTTGTCTTCTGAAGTAATTTTCAAACTATTATAATGCAAAATAATGCATAACGTTAGCTTAACAGTTTAAGATACAAGAGATGTTCATCAAAATACATAATTATTCTTTAGATATACCTTAAAGTTCACTGCTGGTCACATTTGAATAATTGAAAGTATGAAACCCAGAGAAGTACCAATAGTATGATAGTATCTGCTGAATATAGTGAAAATCCGATCATGAAGTCTACACCAATTGTAAGTCATCTGTTAACCTATTACCACACAATAACTCTTTTTGACTCCCTACAAGATAATGGCTTTGAAAAACATTGTGAAAATGAAGAAATTGCTTGTGACAAGCAATTTCTTCATTTCCCACAATTTTTTCTACCTAGAAGGATCAAAGAATGCGAAATTTCATTCAATATATATTGTCGTCTGCCGCGTCTTTGAATTTGGACAAATCCAAAATTTTGTCGTTTGGTAATGGTTAAAGTGACATTTCAAAATTATTTTTACATAAATTTTACTTTTATTCCATCTGAAAGAGCATGTTTTTTTTATTATAAAAAATCTGAAAATTTCAAGCGAAAATATTGAACCGTTTACGAGAAATAAATACAGTTGTGTAGAATTTAAACAAATTGTTGTGGACAACAGTTCAGATTTATATAGAATTTGTCATGTCTGTCTCAACTTTAAAGGCGTATTTTTCGCTTATGAATAACAACTTCAAAAAACTGATTGCATTTCTACGAATTAAAATAAACAATCTTTGCATCAAGACATACCTTTAAAAAATGAAATAATCATGTCATTTATCGTCAGCAATACTTTTGATTGACAGCGCACATCCGTAAGGTATTGCGTGGTAGGTAATATACAGACTTGTATAAAAATTGGTCAGGCTGTGACACTTTAAGCTGTGGGACTGCCGATATATTTGCAAATCACAGAAGGCTATTCATTATACCGTATCGACGACATTTTCTTCAGAACAGTGACTCTTTTTGACGCACATAAAAATATTTTTTGGGTAAAATATATGCAGTATTTGAAGGAAAATACTACATTTTTATACCGAGAGATGAACTAGAAAGTGATAAAAATACCCCCGCAAGCCCATTTGTTCGGAGTGTTGTTTTGTCGAATCAGGTGCCATAACTCATAAATTGGCCATTGGATTTTCTTTAAATTTGCGTCTTGCACATTAACCTGTCATAATTCACACTTGTGCCAGGTATGAAGCAAATCGGACAATAACTGTATGAAGAGTTGTCCGGAGGAGCATTTTTTCATCAAATCAGGGGCCATAACTCAGAAAGCATTGGCCCAATTTTCGTGATATTAGCGTTTTGCATATCTACAGGTCATAATGCACACGTGTGCCAAGTATGAAGCAAATCGGACCCTAACTGTAGCAAATCGGATTGTAAATGTAGGAGGAGTTCTTGACAAGCATTTTTTCATCAATTCAGGGGCCATTACTCTAAAGTAATAGTCGGATTTTCGTGAAATTTGCATCTTGCACATCTGCAAGTCATAATGAACATTTGCGGCTTCGTTTTCGGGGGTGTAATAATTCTGACGTCTTTAACACATTTAGATTAAGACATAACTGACTATCGTCGTATGGGGAGGGTTCATTTCATTGTTTTTTCTCGTTAACCAGAATGGTGGACATGGTGGCAGTAAAGAAGGTTTTGTTAGCGGTCTGTTAGAGAACCAAGAACATCTAGATGGAGAGGAGGGTGCTGTATCAGATGAAATGATAAAGGAAATATGTGCCACCGATGTTGTCGTTGCAGGTATAGTCCAATTTTTATATTTAGGTAGTCTTCTCCTAATTGGATTAACGCGACCTCAAAATTATTCGAATATTTATTTTAATCATTACGCTGAATAGACATTTGGAGAGGTTTAGAGATTGTGCATCATGGGGAAGGTAAGAGCTTTTTTCTCGGACATATGAATTATAAGTGGAATCCTACTTTTTCAAATATTGATCCCAATCGACCACAAACGAAATGATAACAACTACGGCAAAACTAGCCACGCTTCAGATGCAATAACTTTCTTATTTATGAGCCTATTTCGAGCGGTTTGTCGTGCATGTGCCCCGCCTTACTGATATCTTTCTTCAGATATATGACTTATTAGAAAACTCTCCATTTTTTCCCAAAAATTGATCCCAACCGTCGAGAAAAACGATCTGAACTTTTTGCCGTCTTTCTGGTCGGTTTGGATCATTTTTTGCAAAAGGAAGTTTCAAGGAAGTCATACATCGGCGAAAGAGCTCAGTAAGGCGGAAAAAATGCAAAAAACGGTTTAAAATTTCAGAGAGTCATTGCAAAACGCCACCTATACTAAATATCATATAATATTACAGATCTTGTATTCCAAACAAGACTTGTGCCCATGCCAACTTTGCTATAACCCATTCCTTACATTTTGGCGTTTTATGACGCGTCACAATGTAAAGGCATTGGAATACATTTTGAAAAATGAAGAAGTTGCCTGTGACAATAAATGTCCTCATTTCACACAATGTGTTTTACAAAAAATAGAATGAAAATGTAGAATTCCATTCCATTCAAATTAAAATTGTCGTCTGTAATATCTATTATTTTAGACGAACCAAAAGTATCGGTGATGGATAAATAACTTGCGGCGTATCTAGCATTTCTGTAAAGGAAATTCGAACATACAAGTCGTTTTCATGTTATTAACCATTTGTTACTGAATTTCTGCACGCAAAATAAATAATCAGGCTTCAGAGGTGTTAGTTTGAACCACCTAAACACCTCCGGATCTGCCACATTATATGCATTTATCACTACCACACAGGTTCATTAACGACCTCTGCTGCTCTTCCAAACGCACTATTTTGTCTGGTCAACCATCCTGAATATCAAACAAAACTACAGAACGAGATTGATAAACATATTGATAGAGACAGAAGGCCAACCGTCAGTGACAGACATGCGTGTAGCCTTACTGAAGCCGTGATTCTAGAGTCTATTCGGTATATACCAACTGTACCCTTCTAACTGACACACGCCTTATATTAACCCACTCCCATATACTGGCCCTTTTGACAGCCCAGAAGATAAAGGTGTTTGAAAACATAATATTGTAGACCCAAAATGACCAAAAACGTAAAACTCCATTCAATTCAAATTCAAAGTGCAGTCTGCAACTTCTTAGATTTTGGACACGTCTAAAATCGTGTCGTTTGGTAATGTGTTAATGATTTCTACTAATAGGTTCAATAACAACTTCTGCTGCCCTTCCAAACGCACTTTTTTGTCTGGTAAACCATCCTGAATATCAAACAAAACTACAGAACGAGATTGATAAACATATTGATAGAGTCAGAAGACCAACCGTCAGTGACAGACATGTGTGTAGCCTTACTGAAGCCTTGATTCTAGAGTCTATTCGGTATATACCAACTGTTCCCTTCTTACTTCCGCATGCCTGCAAGGAGAATATTGAGTTTGAGGGATATCTGATAAACGCAGATACACAAGTAAGTATTGTATGTTTTTTACAAGGGACTTTCTCCATATTCTATTACTCTTAGCGTATCCATCTGCCGTTCATTGTCTTAATTCAAAGGCTCATTCGTGTTCAATACATTGTAAGGTTTTCCAAAGTCAGCGTTGGTAATTCGGGTTTAAAATAATAGAATAAATTGCATTAAATGTAAATTTATATACATGTACATTCTGAAAAAAAAATACTATTCCAAATGCGAGTTTAAATTAGCCCTAGAAATCTTTACTCGTCGATTGTCTGCCATTTTCATATTTATTTGATGGTAATTGCTTATGCAATCAGCTCTTCCAGGGCTTTCGTTTATTTACAGCTTTTGACCACATTTCAAAATAATTTAAGGGTTTCGTCGCTGAAATTCCTTCAGCTAGGTTTTCGACTGAAGTTATTACTCGTTGGTGAATAATGAAGGAGTATGTTTTTTTTTTTTCAAAATAAATTATTTCACTAAATGTTCAACAAACCCTTTGTTGTTGGTACTCATTAGAATGTGACGATGTGACGATTCAAATGAGTACATTTAACATAATTATGTTTTAGATTTAAAATTATAAAAAAAAAACAAACAAAAAAAAAAACAGAAACCCTTCCCCACCTCTTATCTGTTGCTCTGCTTTATTATTGACAGGTTCTAGCCAACGTTTGGTATATTCACCATGATGAAGCTATCTGGGGTGATCCATGGAACTTTCGGCCAGAGAGATTCTTGGATGAAGACGGACAGCTCTTACCCAACAACCATGTATTTAGAAAAAGGTTCGACATTATTTTCATAAGTTTTTACCATTTCTTGATCAAAGCATGATGTGGTTTTCACCAACAGGTTAAATTCCAAGATTACCTTTAAAACATTTAAGAATCTATACGTAAGATGGTTTGCAATGTGATATTTCTTTGGTTAATCAATTAAGAACAGTTGGTAGATACGACCCCTGGCTTTTATGTCCCTAAAATGAAGACAAATGGAAAGCAGCAGAGAAGTATCAAGAAAATGCTAAATACCAGCATATTCTCCCTCTTTTGGTAACGAAAAATTCAGCATTTGCTTACACATATTTGATCTAGATCTCAATATGGACAAGCTTGATCTAGAATCTTGGAAGGTATTCTGCAATTGACTTAGTTGTTCCGAGTGCTCCATTATTTGTAAGTCGCGGTGTTCCGGAAATCGCCATGTCTCGATTGTCTGCAAACGAGTATATCTCGACCGTAATACGGAGGCCGCCATACTGAATGAGAAAGTAAACGAGCGTAAATGACGTCATGTAATCAGAACGAAACTATATGAATATTCCTAGAAATAACGGCTATTTGGAGACCTAAATAGAGGTTGCCACGATAGTTGCAGGGAGATTCAAGAAAATCGTTTGAACAGTTTTTTTCGGCAATGAAATCGCTGCTATAATTGGCAATCAGTTGATTTTTTGGTCGCCTTATATCTTTCATTCCATGAATGGAAGAATAAATTATTCCATCCATTTCACTGAATGTTTATGTTCTCATGTTCTTGTAGTTTCCTGCAGTTTGGCACCGGTTTGAGACACTGTCCGGGACAGAGCATGGCGACAACAAGGATGTTTCTATATCTAGCCACCCTGTTACAGAGATACACTTTGATACCCATCCCGGGACGATGTGGGACTTGTGACCCTAGACATGGAGATTTTGTGTTTGAGCTAATTGTTAAACCAAATCCGTTCTATTGCAAGGCTGTCAGAAGATAAATCTGGTGAATAAAAATCAAAACGCTTTCTTCTATATAACGTGATGTCTCTGTCAAGACACATTCTTCTTATTAGTAAATACATGCCCATATCTGACTTTTACTCAAGAGGTGCCGTGTTCGATCCCAGGAAGCGGCACATGTTCCCTTTGACATAATTGTCACCTAGGAATGGTTTGATAACCACCTCTGTAGGCGAGTAACTGGAGGATCGGTAAGAATGCTGCGGTAGTACTAGCGCGAGAAAACCCAGGAATTCATGGCTAGGTGTTCCGGCCCTTGTCATACCAATATGACCATAGCAGTTAAAATAGGCGTTAATCCCAAATTAATCTGCCAACCTAACCATATCTGCACCAAGACAATGTGGCAAGTGTGACCCACTTTACATGATGTAATCTCGCTTACCTAGAAACAAAAACTGTTTTATTGCGAGGTCAACGATAAACTATTTATAAACAAAATTTGACATAATTGAGTTTAAGGCGCCGTTCCATCTGCTATGATCATATCGCGGCGGATGAAGTACCTTAAAATGCATTCCTGTCATTTCTCTCACGAGTACAACCATCACATCGTTTCATAGCCCACATAATTATGTTACAGTCGTTACTCGCTGGAAGTGTCAATGCATACCATTACCAGACGACTTATACAAATGTTTCCTTTATCAGTACTAGTTTTGTTGTCTGCTGCAGTTTCAAAATCAACGACCCCGAAATTGTGCGGTTTGGGAAATGGTTAAGCAGTAGTCAGGTAGTGCTTTGTAGATCGATTCTGCTTCCTGGAAATAGCTTCGGTACTCGTACCAAGAGTACACGCCAGATGCGAGCTCAAGTGCTTTATAAACCATGGTGTAAATTGTTTTAATATCAATACGATTCGCATAACATAGCACAGTACAGCACATTAGATACTTAAGACAAATAAGTAAATTGTAGATGACTCTCCAGTATGTAGTAACTACAGATTGTTTTCGTTTTTGGAACGTTATGGACAAAATACTGGTAAGCAAGACATGAATAAACAACAAAGTCACGCTTTGATATGTCTTTATTATTGATAATTATTCCGGGACATTGATGTAAGACTCCATTTAATGATTAAAGAACAGTCAATATTGCCTAGAGAAATTTTGCACAATGATATGGGTATTTTAGATCACTAGAAATATGTTTGGCTTACAACAAATGACGGGTTTTGATTATCCTTTCATTTGTGTACCAATACTACATGGATATATTATATGCTGACTTGATTATTTAACGCTGATGAAGACAGAGGGGTGAAGGTAATTCTGGGAAACACAATGTGTTGAATTTTATTCCGTATATGCCAGTTTATTGAGTTGTTATGTCAGTTAGCCCACTCAGTATAAACACATTTTAATATCGACAACAACGCCGAAATGTCTATGTCCGTTAATACTGACACATTATTGGGTAAACGAATGTTAGAGCCACAATACAGTTACAACAAGTGTTGGACCACGGTTGATAATCACCTGATGCAGCAATTTCAGAAAATCTTCAAGAATTTTGTCTATACGGGACCGATTTGAACTCAGTTTGAAGCAGAGAAGGTGGACAGATGTCACACAATAGATGAACGTGTTCAATTTTTGAGAAATCAACTGATCAAAAGGTTATTGAAGATAAACCAAAATTTTGGTCTATCTTCAATTACTTTTTCATCAGTTGATGTTTTAAAAAAATCAACAACCACGTACAGCTTTTTCCTGGCATCTTTCCAAATTCTCTGCTTCAAACCGAATTCAAATGAGTCAAGTATTGACAAAAAAATATGTGACCCGTCGCGCTATAAGGGACCTTATCGGGTGTGTGAAAAATATCGACCCTAGTCAGTCTGCGCAGTCTGCGCAGCCAGACTAGGGCCGACACTTTTCACTTTTATGTAAATTTCTAAATCCTGAATTGTTTCCCTATCTTACTATATGTTCATTTGTTGCATACGGGATCTGGTTGACCTGTACCGAGTCTGACAAGTTTGTCAAAATTTGGATTTTTGGAGTTCGTATAAGGTCCCTTTTAGCGTGACGGGTCACAAATATTGACGATTTTCTGAAATTCTGAGTCACGTGATCAACCATGGTCTATCCCGAGTTTTTGTAAGAAGACGAAGCAATCAATCCTACATGTTTGTCAGACCCGAAGATTACAAAGACAAAAAAGTACATTCGTACAAGTTCATCAGGGTACCATTTGATACGCACGCCTTCCATAAGTCTAAAAAATGTTTAGTGTATCAAATGTGAGAATAATCGTATAAGCTGTTCGAAATATGTTTCAATTTTATCATTTTTTGAAAAGTCCTAATATTGATGATCGAGTAAACTTAATTTGTTAATCAAGATTCAGCTGTGTTGAAAATTAAGAAATAGTAACATCTCTAACTTTTTGTGCATTATAATTATATACGTGTATATATGTCGTAAGCAATCTTGAAACTATGCAGTCTTAAGACTGCGCAGATGTTACGGAACTCATTTTAAGCAGTTTCGAAACTGCGTAATATAGCGATTATATTGTTATTTTGACGTAGAACGGCGTTCTCTCGATGCAGAACTCATCTTAAACATATTCCTTTTGAGAAGGAAACTTAACAGATCACAAAACAAACCATGTTAGGCTGTTTTTATTTGAAAACGTGTTCGGTACCGAACAGCCGAAGTTCTGCACCGAACCGAAAAACAGCTTCCGGTTTACCGAAAATGATTCGTACCCTAGAAATTTCGTACCTTAATTTTACCAGTTCGTCTACATTTACAAAACAATGCATATCGCCCAATTTATAGACAATATTGTCATAATGGTGATATGGTTTCTCGGTTCTGATTAATTATTTTGGAAAATGATGCAGTAAGTCGTACTATTCCATTTCGTAACATTATTTACAGATTGTAAATGTCTGTAGGCCTATTCTGTTTGTGAACTACGATTGTATGTATTGTTATGAGCATCCTAACAAACTATTTATAGGATTTTTTTTAAAAAATAAGATGAAATTTATGTAATCAGGTCTAATAGGAAATTTTAGTTGACAAAGTTGGCATTTTGAAAAAAAAACTCCTTGAAAGTAAGCAAGTTTTATTACGGAACATTTCACCCTTTAAGGGGGAATGCTCCAGATTCCTAAATCTTTTCCCAATAATAGAATTTATTTATATTTTGTGTGTTGAAATTACATGTTACTACCAATTGAAAAAAAAAATCATTCATCCTATAATATTGGTCAGTATACGTGAACTACCCGGTGAAGCTAAATCATTCATCCTATAATGTCGGTCAGTATACACGAACTACCCGGTTGAGCTAAATCATTCATCCTATAATGTCGGTCAGTATACACGAACTACCCGGTTGAGCTAAATCATTCATCCTATAATGTCGGTCAGTATACACGAACTACCCGGTTGAGCTAAATCATTCATCCTATGATGTCGGTCAGTATACACGAACTACCCGGTTGAGCTAAATCATTCATCCTATAATGTCGGTCAGTATACACGAACTACCCAATGGAGCTAAATCATTCATCCTATAATGTCGGTCAGTATACGCGAACTACCCAATGGAGCTAAATCATTCATCCTATAATGTCGGTCAGTATACGTGAACTACCCAATGGAGCTAAATCATTCATCCTATAATGTCGGTCAGTATACGCGAACTACCCGGTTGAGCTAAATCATTCATCATACTATAATGTCGGTCAGTATACTCGAACCAATCGGTGGAGCTATATCATTCATCCTATAATGTCGGTCAGTATACGCTAACTACCTGGTGGAGCTATATCATTCATCCTATAATGTCGGTCAGTATACGCAAACAACCCGATGGAGCTAAATCATTCATCCTGTAATGTCGGTCAGTATACGCGAACTACCCAATGGAGCTAAATCATTCATCCTGTAATGTCGGTCAGTATACGCAAACTACCCAATGGAGCTAAATCATTCATCCTATAATGTCGGTCAGTATACGCGAAATACCCGGTGGAGCTAATTCATTCATCCTATAATGTCGGTCAGTATACGCGACCTACCCGGTTGAGCTAAATCATTCATCCTATAATGTCGGTCAGTATACACGAACTACCCAATGGAGCTAAATCATTCATACTATAATGTCGGTCTGTATACGTGAACTACCCAATGGAGCTAAATCATTCATTCTATAAGGTCGGTCTGTATACACGAACTACCCGATGGAGTTAAATCATTCATCCTATAATGTCGGTCAGTATACGCGAACTACCCAATGGAGCTAAATCATTCATCCTATAATGTCGGTCAGTATACGCGAACTACCCAATGGAGCTAAATCATTCATCCTTTAATGTCGGTCTGTATACGTGAACTACCCAATGGAGCTAAATCATTCATCCTATAATGTTGGTCAGTATACACGAACTACCCAATGGAGCTAAATCATTCATCCTATAATGTCGGTCAGTATACACGAACTACCCGATGGAGCTAAATCATTCATCCTATAACGTCGGCCAGTATACGTGAACTACCCGGTGGAGCTAATTCATTCATCCTATAATGTCGGTCAGTATACACGAACTACCCAATGGAGCTAAATCATTCATCCTATAATGTCGGTCAGTATACGCGAACTACCCAATGGAGCTTAATCATTCATCCTATAATGTCGATCAGTATACGCGAACTACCCGATGGAGCTAAATCATTCATCCTATAATATCGGTCAGTATACGCGAACTACCCAATGGAGCTAAATCATTCATCATGTAATGTCGGTCAGTATACGCGAACTACCCGGTGGAGCTAATTCATTCATCCTATAATGTCGGTCTGTATACGCGAACTACCCAATGGAGCTAAATCATTCATCCTATAATATTGGTCAGTATACGCGAACTACCCAATGGAGCTAAATCATTCATCCTATAATGTCGGTCAGTATACGCGAACTACCCAATGGAGCTAAATCATTCATCCTATAATGTCGATCAGTATACGCGAACTACCCAATGGAGCTAAATCATTCATCCTATAATGTCGGTCTGTATACGTGAACTACCCAATGGAGCTAAATCATTCATCCTATAATGTCGGTCAGTATACACGAACTACCCAAAGGAGCTAAATCATTCATCCTATAATGTCGGTCTGTATACGCGAACTACCCGGTTGAGCTAGTTTCCAATCTCTGTTGTTATTATTATGTCTTTGTCAGAAGTGAATCGATCAAAAATCAAAATTTACCCGTAAAAAGTCCTTTCAGGTCGTTGTTTGATTTGAATATCAATAATTCAGTGAAAATAAACAGTCTGGATGGTTCTGCATAACATACAGAACTCATGAATAAGCAGTTTTAAAACTGGATGAGCAGTTTCGAAACTGCTCATGCAGTTTTGAAACTGAGTAAAGTTCCGTATATGCAGTTTTAAAACTGCTCAAGTTCTAAAACGGTTCACAACATATATACGTATTGAAGAAAATATAAAGTGTATAATCAACAAAACTTAGAGTTGAAAACTATTCCCATGGCCCCCAATATCCCCCAAGCAATGCTGGATTAGCTCTTTTGTCCGTCTTCGGATACCTACACGGTACAGCTGTGTCCTGATAAGCCTTCAGTTTCTGTAACATCCTATCCACGACATCCGGGTATTGTTGTGACAGATCATCGTGCTCGGTAGGGTCTGCAGTAATGTTAAACAACCAAACGTTCTTGTTGTCCGGATCCGTTGAAGGAACTATAGGCCCCTGAGATGGTGGAGGTACCCAACTTTCGTGAACTGAAAGTAGGATATAACCTTTTTTAGCGAGCCGGGACTTTATGTCCGGGGAGCTTATGTCACAGCCCTAGTGTCAGCGTCGCGTACCGTCCCGTCCTGTCACGTCTTCACTTGAAATACTTTAACCTGGTCTATATTTCAGGCACCATTGGAGATAAAGCCTTGATATGTCATACATGGATACATCTCCACCAGACCTTTCATTTGAGACCATGACCTTTGATCTAGTCACCTTGACCTTGGAGTTTGACCTACTTTTGAAAAACTTTAACCTGTCCTATATCTAATGCACTATTATTGATAGAGCCTTTATTTCTAATACATGAATACCTCCTGCCAAGACCTTTCATTTGGGACCAGGACCCTTGACCTTGTGACGTTGACCTTGGAGTTTGACATACTTTTAAAAATTAACTGTTTTTGTGACAAGCTCCTGTATAGGCGAACTATGTTATCCGCGGACAACTCTTGTTTATTCAAGTTCTCATCTTAATTGGATTATGTTAACTATGATAATCTTATTCATGCCTCATGTTGTACAAAAATAAACCTACAATCAATGTGGCTCATTTTGAAAACTGTTGCAGACGACAATATTGATGTTAATTTAACATCTATTAAACGGCAAAATTTCAGGGTGGATTAACTTTTGAAGACGACACAATGGACGTTACTAAACCCTTTCCGAAACGACAAAATTTTAGTGTGGTCCAATTTTGAAAATGTTGCAAGACGACAAAAAGCATGTTAGTTAAGGTGGTATTCTTGATATCAAAGTACTCCAAACATTGATCCAAAGGGCGAAAAACAGATAAAAATGTCTTCTCTTGTCCCAATGTTTTCCCTGGCAAATTTATTTAGGCACGTCAAAACCAGGTCTCGTTTGGGAAAGAGATAAATGTGCTGGGATCTAAAAATAGGGTCCTTATTTCAAGACCGTCTTTTGACGGAATGCGAGTCCATAAAATAATGTTCATCCAGAAAAATACATAAGAAGGAACAGTTTCAGTCTTAGTCATTCAGCCCAGTCCGCAGGCCTATCTTGGTACACAGTTCTATATAGACCCATTCATTTCATTACATGAGCCGGAATTCGGAAAAACTTCCATTAAAGCATTTTAGGCAGTTGTGTTTTATGGCCAGTCTGTGCCAAAGTGCAGTTATGACTTGGATCCATGCTGCTGTCAAGCGGTTGCTACTGATCACGAAGAAGCTGTTGTGGACCAACATGGTTCCTGATCAGCCTGCGTGTATACGCAGGCTGATCTGGAACCAGGTTTGGTTCGAAAGCCTTAAAGGGCATTTTTCCGGATATATTCGAATATCCTTATTTTAGTGTCTGTTGTTGTATCTAATAAAGATATGTTTTCGTAGTAGACTTTGATAGCATTTAAAGAGCCAGAAAGGTTCACAATACCTAAAGTCTTATTTGTGCCCATATTATTCTCTAATAGATTTCCTCTTACAATGTACACATAGCAGCTATCAAAAAGAATATAAAAATCCAGCACGCCTCATGAAAGACTCGGATCAACCTAATCTGAGGCGTGTTCTTGAGAGCGAGATTTCTTGAGATCTTTAGAGCAAGATTTTCATGACGCTCAATGGGAGGCGCCATTGCCCTATACTTCGTGCGAATCCCTCGGTTAAATCTGAAGAAACAATATAAGGGACAATTGACATAGTTGTTCGTAATGCTCCATGGTACACTGGTAATGCTCCAAACTTCATACAAATGACGTCATCATGACATCATTTGTATGAAGTATGGAGCATCTAGAACATCTTTGTACGAATTTATTTCTTAAAAACGTTTGATGTAAAATATATAAAAATCTTGAATATACTCGCTCTAAAGAACGCACCTCCGTATAACAGTTGGGGTTGGTCTTGAAATGCTTTTATGGGTTATTTGAAAATCTCGGCGTATTGTTTTGTCATCCGAACAAATTAATTTCCATTACGACGCCTATATCAAAAATGTTCTGTCAATCCATATTTCCCGAAACATACGTCCCATCCAACCAGATGACTTAAAATATTATTAAAAAATAGTCAATCGATAATCCATTTACACAAAATGACGCTGTTGGACTCCTTTTATTAAACAAGTTTCGGAAAACATTGTGGAAAATGGGGAAATTGATTGCGACTAGTAACTTCATTTCCGACAATGTTTCTTAGAAAAAGACCCCAATATATGCATTCCATTCACATGCGATTGTCGTCTGCAACATCTTTGAATTTGGACCAGTCTAAATTTGTGTCACTTGGTATTAAGTATTTTCTGCAAGCAAGCACGGCCCTACAATATCGTACCTGGTTTCCCGGTGATTATTTTCCAATCTTCTACTCTCAATGCTGCACGTGTTCTAGTATCAAAGATACTGCCTTCTCTCTGTGAGCCTTGGTTCCGAAATAAAGGGTCTATATTGTGCAAGACTTCTGTACGAGGACTGGGAGACCCACAAAAAGTATTATGTAGTCGCCTTTCAACAAACAATTCGTAACTGTAGCTTGTTTTGACTCAGCACAGTTCAACCAGATACTGTATGCGGAAAATGAACAGATAATAAGATAGGGGAACAATCACGTTTTAGAAAATTACATACAACTGAAAAGTGTCGGCCCTTACCTGGCATCGCTGACTGCGCAGACTGACTAGGGTCGATCTTTTTCACACTTCCTATAAGGTCCATTTTCGCGTGATGGGTCACTTTTTATAAAATTCGTCTGATAGAAACTTTAATACTGACTAAGTGAAATCGACTCTGTTGTCAATAACTTTTTTATCAGCTGATTTAAAATACAGTCGACACTCGTTGTGTCGAAGTCGGAGGGGCCGTCAAAATACTTCGACATATCCGGAGTTCGACTCATCCGATTTTGTACGGCTTTGAGAAAGTTGATATTTGACCGTTTTTGAAACTTATCAAGTACGATTAGATCTATTATTGAAATATAGTAGGAAAAGGAAAGAAATTGCTAGTATCGAGCAATTTCTATCCTTTTCCTACTATATTTCAATGGCTAAATTCAGTTCGAAATTATTTTGTTTTGAAAAAATTATGTCAATGGATGAGGACGGGACCAGATTTGAACTTCGACTTAAGCGAAAATTCGACTCATCCGATGTCGACATAACGAGTGTCGACTGTAGATCTATCACAGGTTGCAGATTAGTGACATAATCGTCCCTTTCAACCGAATGGCGAGGAATTTTGTTCTAAAATAGACTTAGTTATAGGTTATGTTTTGATAAACCGTCAGTGTTGTCGTCAGGTTGACTCAAGCTGTATTTACGAGAATCTATAACAACGCCTACGGAATATGGTTGTTTGTCCGAAATTACGTCACCGTTTGCTTGATAAAATCGTTCCCTATTCAAATTGGTCAAATATAAACAGAATTATTGACGGTTTCCTGAACGTGTTGTGTCGTGTGATCTTCCGCCGCAAAAGGAGAAGATAGGAGAGAATAAATAAGTCTTAAAGCAGAGAGTAAAAGATAAGAGATGGTAAACTCATTCTAAATTTGTCATCTCAAATTCAAACTGGACGAGACAATTCAAATGATTATGCTACACGAACAAAGAGTTTGATTAAGGTTTACGAACTGAGAATGAAATGCAGAGCCAGAGATGAAATTTGAAAAGTGCCAGTAATTCCTAATCTGTGTTACATTTCCCTTCCAAATACAAATATAAGCATTTTGTATGGATTAGAATTTTGAATTAATACATACTTATGGAAATATTTGACCAAAATGTTCAAAATTACCTCCCTTGCATATGAAAATAGAGTAAAACAATATTTGTAAATTATTATCTTCTTGTAGCATAATCTTGAAATCCGGCCTGGTGAATCAACTTGTGTGAAGTGTATTTACATGTGTGTGAAATTTGATGCATTTCGTATGACTAGAAAGTGGTGTTTTCATTCTCAGTTCGTAAACCTTAAGAATGAATCAAATATTGCGTTTTAAAAAGCCATCGTCCTTTCTTATACATGTATTTAGCCCTGATAAAGATAGACAATTCAAATGATTAGGCTACCCGCAACATAAAGTTTGATTAAGAATAAATGAAATGTTGCATTTCAAAAAATCATCACCCGTTCTTATATGTGACCCATATGGAAAGTATCGGCCCTAGTCCGGCTGCGCGGACTGCGCAGACGGGCTAGGGTAGATATTTTTCACACTTGCTATTAGGTCGCTTCTAGTGTGACGCGTCACATACGTAGCCCTGATAAAAATAAACTGACTACACCGTATCCCACTGATCGAATCCATCAAGAGGCATGGAACCATTAACGTCTTCGCTAGCCAGGCGCATAATCGTAGGGAACCAGTCAGTCACGTGGACCAGACCACGTGATATTGTTCCACGGATATTTTCGTGTAAAATGGGACCACTGACAAATCCTACAGCGTGTATGCCACCCTCAAAAAGTGACCTCTTCCATCCGCGGAGAGGAAAATTGTTTCCCCCGTATTTTATATCTCCCCCATTATCTGGGAAAAACAACAACAAACAACGATAATAGCAACAAAAAACGATAATAAGAAAATCGCATTTAATTCATTGCATATGATTTAACTGTGATGTTCAAAATAGATTTGAATATTTGAACTTTTATAGGTTATTTATTTCTCCTAAATACATAGCTAAAAATAAAATCAACAGTTTTGAACATCATGTTCACAGTGGATAATCGCGTGATACAACAATTTCAGAAGATCTTCAATAATTTTGTTAAAACGGGACCGACTTGAATTCGTTTTGCAGCAGGAAGATTGACAGACGTCAAGCATTAGATAGGCGTGGTGGATTTTTGAAAAGTCAACCGATAAGAAAATATTGAAGAACAGCCATTTAATTATCTGCAGTAACTACTTTATCAGTTGATTTTTTCTAAAAATCTTCACGTCCAGCTTATACTTGGTATGTTCCCTTCTTTTCTGCTTCACACGGAATTCAAATTGGTTGAATTTTAAGAAAATTATTGATGGTTTCCTTAAATTCCGAGTCACATGATTATCCACCGTGATGTTGATTTCTGAGCATGCCAACAATTACCAAACATTAGTGACATCATTGCGGAATAAAAATGCCAAAGCTAGCACCTTCCATCACAAAATGCACGCCATTTTACAAATGACACCTGTCTATTCAATGAGCCCATGAATTCCAAGAATATATGTTTTAATCTTACAATGTTGTGTATGGTTTTCTGTAACAACACTTGCAAAAACGTGGTTCTGCACCAAAATGATCATCGTAAGGTCGTTTTCGGATTTTATCGTTTTCAGAATCTTGAAAGCGTTTGTTTGATTGATCAGAGAACATGGTTCATAACGGGTGCCTGTCTGATGTTACTTCAAAGTAAACACCAGATTTTAGTCAGATTGAATAAAAATCAAACCTTCTTTTTACTTGTTGTGAATATTAGAAGCATGTTTCCTCAAAGGCGCATTATTGCAAATACATCAGTTATGTTCTTTATTGTCAATTTTGAACAAAAAACTTTTCTTTTTTTTAAGCAGCTATACTTACCTGTTGTGAATATTAGAATCATGTTTTCCCAAAGTCCGCTTGTTTTTAATTCATCAGTTATTTTCTTTATTTTGATCAAAAACCTTAAAACTGCAGCTAAAAGCCTAGCTACATTTACGATGTTTCGTTGTTGAAAATCAGCTATACTCACCTGTTGTGAATATTAGAATAGTTTTTTCCCAAATTCCATTTGTTTTCAATGCATCGGTTATGTTCTTTATTGTCAATTTTGAACAAAACGCCTTAAAACTGCAGCTTTAAAGGCAAGCTGCATTTACAAAAAAAATTGTTGAAAAGCAGCTATACTCACCTGTAGTGAATATTAGAATGGTGTTTTCCCAAAGTCCAGTTGTTTTTAATGCATCGGTTATGTTCTTTATTCCCTCGTCCATACAGCTTACCATACCTAGAATATAAAAATTATTAGGGATAAACATTGTAGTGAATTGTGCTACTTTTGAAGATTAATACGTCAAAAATAAGCAAAATCTGAGATTGACAGAATAACAAATACAGAAAATCAAGAATCTAACATATATATATGATGGATAATTCCCAAAATTTTTTGTCATTGGTCCATATACAGTACATACAAAATTTCATTCAAATTGGATCGATAAAGAAAACGTAATTTAACTTTAATTTCCAATTATCTTTCAGGAATTAATAGTTTAAAGGTTATTGAATAGTTTTTTTTAGCTATAAGTTGATTTCTTACACTGCTGTCATTTTCGTAATTTCTTGGAAAATGGCTTAAAGTAAATATTCGCTTCTCGTGTTATTTTACCCCACCAACTTTGTTAGCCATTATCTCCAAAAATAGCCATCATCATATTTTTTTACATACAAATTAAAGAAATAAAATACCCCAATACATTCCCCAAATTTAAAAAAAATCTATTATTATGCCCTTGTTGTTACCCATCCTTTAGAACGACTTTTTTACCTCTAATATGTAGATATGATCCTTATCCGCATATTTTGACCTCCCTCTGCCTTTTATGTCATTGTATTGTTTGGTGTACTGTTTGGGAACTTGAAGCGGCTCGTGCACGGCTTGAAACGGTATGTAGAGAAATAATGGCTGGAAATACAAATGAAACGCGTCTCGTTAAAAGGGACTTTATCGGTTGTGTGAAGAATATCCATCCTAGTCTGTCTGCGCAGTCCACGCAGCTAGACTAGGGCCGATACTTTTCACTATAAAATAATTTTCTTAAATGTTTAACCTGTCTTAGCATGTGTTCCTTTTCCAAATACGTCTTCTGGTCGACATCTGCTTTGCATGAACAGTTCATCAAAACTTGGGTTTTGTACTTCTGATAAGGTCCCTTTTAGCGTGACATGTCGCAAATATGAGACGTAAATGTTATGGGTGTGAAGAATATCGACGCTTGTTCGTTTAGTCTATGCAAGCTGGACAGACTGATAGGGGGTGAATCTTTCCAAGCTAATTACATACATGTGATATTTAGTGTTTTGTAGATTTTTATTTTCTAAATGCGATATCTGCCTAGCTTCGGGGGAGCCTAAGCAATAGATATATGCATATTCTATGTAAAGAGTCCATGTTAGGTCTTTCATGGATCAGAGCAACATAGGGACCGTCAGAGTTTACACTGTTGTGTAGGGCATTTCTGATAGCACTATAATTATACCAAAGTCAGGTTTCCCATAAATGTTACAGTACATAATTCAAAAGTAGACAAAGCCTAAATACGGGCGAAAAGATGTCCGCCCAATTCCTCTACCGATGAAAAACAACAATCGAACTAGATCTACCTCGTTGTCCTTTGACATTTAAAAAATTGAATTACAAACTGGTAAAATACAGCCGAATTAAACAAGATCAATTCATTTGTTTATGATATCAATAGTTCGGTTAGCGAAATTTTAGAGAAATGTGGAGTATGTTCCGTTGACATTAGGTATAATGCATACCTTTTCTTGGTCATGTTTGTTTATTATATCAACAGTTCTGTTGGCGAAGAGAAATGTGGAGTATGGTCCATTGACATTAGTTATAGTAACATTAGTTATAGTACATACCTTTTCTTGGTTATGTTTGTTTATGATATCAATGGCTCTGTTAGCGAAGAGAAATGTTGAGTATGTTCCGTTTGCATTGGTTACGGGGTCAAGGTTGTCATGAAGGTCATATCCACACATATGTCCGTAACATCTGCGGTGTGTGTAATAATTTTCTTCACCCAGATAACATCCTAGAATATAAAATAGAAATGAAACTGGATTATCACATATATATTTCGGAAGTCTCACCCCCACTTTAAGGTTAATACAACAAAAATTCTTATTTCCCATCTGTTCCAAGACGTCTTTTATGCTTCTTTAATTTCAAGTGAACGATAATTGATAAATATTTCAAAAGAATAAAGTATAGTTCTCTAGTGGTTTTTTTTGTTTGTTTTTTTTTTTGGTTTTTTTTTCTTTCTTTTTTTCGGGTGATTTGTCAGGCATTTCTGATTGTACAGGGTTTGAGTAGATTGATTTATATACATGTCAGTATGAATCATTCCTATTGTGTTGCTTCGTTAGTTGTTGTTGCTCTTTATTTACCTTTCCCAGATATGCAAAATTTCCCATTTTGTCACTTTAACTAATATCTCTCATAAGGATAGACCCTAAGATAAAGCATAGCCTGATTATTTGGAACAATAAAAACAATTGTTGATTGATTATTTGCACAAGAGACACATAAACAAAAATACTATTTAAGTGCTATAAGCATCATTCACCTTACCATATAGTAGCAATAGTTTTAAACATAGTCTAACCAAATTATATTTGACCCAGGATCTGATAAAAGGTCACTTATGGCATTTGATACCATCATGGATCCATTCATGTATAATTGTGTACATACGCACAGACTGATTTAGATATAAAGATATATTATACAGTCCACTATCGTTGTGAGGGACCCTCAAAATACTTCGGCATATCCGGAGTTCGACACATCCGATTTTTTCTTTGTATATATTACACCAATTTTTAACAGTTTCTGATGCTCATCAAGTACGTTCAAAATTGAAATATAGTAGGTAAAGGAAAGAAATTGCTCTCATGAGCAATTTCTTTCATTTTCCTACTATATGTCAATGGCTACATTTATTTCAAAATAATTTTGTTTAATATTTATGATATCCATTGATGAGGATGGGACCAGACTTTCACTTCGAATTAAGCGGAAATTCGACTTATCCGATGTCGACACATTGAGTGTCGACTGTATTTTATTTGGTAAAAGCGGATGACAATACATGGCACAGGTTATAAAATATAGCGATAAAAAAGTATCACAGTATTGCTATATTACCCATTTCTGTCCCATCCAAACATGGGTCAACACAAAAAAGAGATATATGGTCTCAAATATCCATTCTTGACCCATTTAAGTCTTAATCTTTCTTTAACAGCTTGTCCATAACCTTTAATAGCAGAATGTAAAGAAACTGTATGTTTTCTTATAAGACTGCAGATGAGTACAAATTGATTTGTACATTTTGGCGATTCTGGCTTATTAAATCGTCATATAGCATAAAGTAAAATAATTTAAACATACCATAAAAAGAGTCAAATCCCCGGTATGTCGGAAGATACTCCTTCTTAAAGAACCCTAGATGCCATTTACCAACCATGTGTGTAGAGTATCCCACCGATTTTAGCTTATCAGCAATGGTTGGGATCTCAATTGGCAGCCCGTTAGCCTGTGCTGGTCGGATCACGTCATGCTGAAGACCAGTGTGGATCTAAAATAGCAATGATTTTTTTGTACTTCCATAGAGATTTGTGCTGAAAATAGATTTTATCGTTATTTATTTATGAATCGTCGGTGTTGTTCTAAAATCTCTTAACTACGGCTTGATTCAAGCCGTAGTTGCGAGGTTTTATAACAACACCTACGAAATAAAATTGTTTGTCCGAAATAAAGTCAATGTTAACTTGATAAAATCGGCCCCGATCCACAAATATTAGCGTGAATGATTGGCAGAAATTATCAATATAGAACGAGATCATAGTACAGAAGTAAGTTCTTGACGTCCTTTATAGCGAGATTTTGAACACATCTTAAGATTTTTAAAGATGTTTTAGGATAAAGCTTTCTGTGGAGCGATATTTTTAAGCCGCCCCAAAGGGAGTTATACTTCTTGTGAATATTAATAAGAATTGACAGAGATGTTTCGAATTTTCCATAAATCATAAATAATGGTTTACTTTATACAATTGACGTAATAATGATGTCATTTCCTATAAGTATGGAGTATTCGGAGCACTTAGGTAAGAATCTCTGCCTTAAAACGATTTTTCTAAATCGTTATAAAAGATCTAAAACATTTTGAAATTTGTTTTTTGGATGCAAGTTTTGCAAAATTTGTTTCTCTTTGCAGCTACCTTTCTCAGCACTTTACCATTCTCTGTATACCACACAACATCTTTCGGTCCTCCTCACTATAAATAGTTCTATCATAAGCAAAGATTAATGAGGTAACAGTCATTCGAACATTCAATATGTCTGAAGTCTGAAGTTATGTGTAGATATTGAATTGTGTGACTGAAAATGAAACATTCAATTAATCATGTCTAAAAGGGAAGAAAAGATCGACGTAGTAATTTTCTTTATTATGGTTCAAAGATCAGTCCAATGGCCTTCCTTGTAAATGGGTCAGTCAAGTTTACTGAACTATGAAATATATTAACATCTTACACAAATGATTAATATGCATGAAGTTGTGCTAAAAATATATACAACTCCAGCACGGAATCAAAGTATTCAAGGTATTCTGGATAATCAAAGTACCAAATCAATGTGCTTTACTAATCAAAGTATTCAAGGTATTAAATGAATCATAAAAGTACCTAATCAAAGTACTCTACTTCTGGACAGGCATACATTATTGACAAATTTGCTTCCCAGCAGTACTGTCAGTACTTTGATTTTAATTTACCCTCTAAATAAAGAAAAAAACAACAATATACTTACTTGATATCGTCCGGATAAAAGCTGACTCCTTGTCGGCGAACATTGTGGCTGAACATAATAATTCTCTAGTCGGACACCCGACATCGCAAGTTCATCAATTGTTGGAGTTTTGATCTCGGAACCATGGTAACCGACGTCATTATATCCCAAATCATCCGCAACAATTAATACGATATTCGGCTTATATATACCACATATATCACACAATAGCTGCTAGTTGAAGATCTTTCATTTCGATAAAATATTTTCGATACAAATTCATCATTTTGCAAGGATAAATATGCCTTAAAATTCCAAGTCCCACGTTAAATTTGAAAACCTAAATTTGCAGAACTACTAAATATAGCAAAGTCCAATATCTCGGAATAAATACATGGATATGTTTTAACGTATTTTTGTCATGGGATACCTGAATGCTTGGTATTTGAACATTGAAACAATGCATGAAAATCCAGCTGTCGTTTAAGTAATTATGTCACACGTGTTTAACGCTTTTAAAAACGACGAAACATTAAATCACCATCTTGATTTACATTTCTCCCAAGTTACAACATTTTAGGGTGATCTAATTTGAAAACACAATGGATAATAAAAAGGTAAAACTTATGATCAACATGGTAAAGCAAATATTGAGGCAAAAGGATAATATGCTAAATATCAACATATTCTTCTTTTGTCCAATGTTTTCCTAAATCTATTCTATTGGGGACGTAACAACCAGGGTTTCTTTTTGGAAAGGATTAAAATTTACTGCTTTAAAAATGATAAAAACATTCGTACGTATAAAATAGACAGGACCTTATCATATTAATTAAACTGCCGACATGTTCTGCTCATTCCGTAATATGTTCCAAATATGGTTGTGTACGTCCAAATGAAACAGTGTTTTCAAAAGGGGAAATGAAACATCCATGTTCACGACGTTAAAGTGACATTTCAAATTTATTTCATTTTTTAAAAGTATTATTATATGTCTTGATGCAAAGATTGTTTATTCTAATGCATAGAAATGCTATCAATTTTTTGAAGTTGTTAATAATAAGCGAAAAATGGTCTGAATTGCTGTCCACAACAATTTGTTTAATATTTGCACAAAAATGTGGATTTCTTGTAAACTGTTGAATAGTTTGGCTTGAAATTTTCAGAATTTTTATAAGAAAACATGCTCTTTCAAATAGAATAAAATCAAAGTAGATGTAAAAATAATTGTGAAATGTCACTATAAAGACCTGACCTATAAAAGGAACAATTTCATCAACAGGGAACGATTTCATCCTTTTAATCGTGACGTAATTTCGGACAAACAATAGTATTACGTAGGTGTTGTTATGAAATCTCGTAATTGCGGCTTGACTCAACTAGGTTTTATGACAAAACCGACGGTTTATCAAAATATGACAGTAAATCTAGTCTATTTGAAGCACAAAATTCATTGATATTACAGTTCATATTCGATGTCTCGAAGTCGAAGGGAACGCTATTTTATATATCGAGATATCCGTAAATCAGCTCATCCGATTCATGTTTAGATTTGATTAAATATATATATTGATTTATTATAATTGAAATATTGTAGGAAAAGGAAAGAAAATTCATCTCCGTTGGGCTACTAAGAACATTTCATTTGCTATACTAATTTTAAAATCATTTTCTTGTACGTTTTATTGCCATTGATGAAGACAGAGCAAGGTTGTCACTTCGACTTAAAGGTAGAATACCCGTAAAGTGGCCATTTCAAGATTGATAAAACATCGTTTTTTTCCGACCGGCCTCGTTAAGTATCCGGGTCTATTCGGGCGCGGTCGTAAACATTCGGCGGTGGAAAGTTCCACCGCCGAATGTTTTCGACTGCGCACGAATAATTCCGACGCCGCGCGAATCTCATAAGTGGTGAACTACCTTAAGCAGTTATTCGACTTAACCGACGTCTACATAATGAGTTTCAACTTTATATGAGCCGAGATCTGAGACAAGGACTGTTAAAGTATTTGTGACTTTCATGTTTCCAGACCATTTTGTGCATAAGCGCAGCCTAATCAGTACCAGTTAATCTTATTTACCAATGGGGAGAATCACGTGATTGACAATGATATTATACACGAAAAAATGGCGACGAAATGACCGCTTCGGCGTGAAAATCCAAACTTTAGAAAGGTATGTATTCAATCTACTTAGCTTCTCATACAAACCACCTATCCTAAAGTACCCGCTAATATTTAAGGTTTTCACAGATACCCAACTTTTCTCTATCCGTTCGCTGTATTTAGAGAACACTTAAAGAATATTTTCGAAATTCGGACAATTTTGGCTGTGTGTTAAGCACGTCGCATCATATTCTGAGCTTTATTTCTTACCCAAAGAAATCTCTGTTCACACGGCATATTTCCAGACCATTTTTTATCGATGACATTTCATTCTGGTCCATTTAGAAGGTCCGTGTTGTCTTTTTTAAGCGTATTTACGAAAAAGATGTTAAACACACGTACAGCACTGTAGTGTTTGGCACGCCGAATTCTTGTGATTGTAATGTTAAACACGCATACAATTGCTCGTGTACTATGGATGCCAAGGATATTGGACAAATTGATTATATTCATGACCCAACCCGATTGAAATCTGGTGTTAACTTACAGTAACATGTTACAGACATCGTAAGGGGTAATCTGTTATCAACTTGGAAAAAACGAAATCGGCTATAATTGCTTTAACTGATCAAATCTCCTGTTATATATAATTTTCCATGATAAATACGTGCAAACACAAAGATTATGAACTGAAATGTGATGTTTTCGTTTCCTAGTTTACCGTCAAAATCGCTTTCAGAGTATTGAAAGTGTTTTTTTTTTAATTGGTCAGAAGAAAATATTGTAGAAGATAACCCTTTATTTTTCCCTGTCAGAAGTTTTTTTTTTTTTTTTCTTCAGATAATTACATCATAAACAAGGTTTTACATGATACTATATGTTACTTTCATGCCAGACACCGGATTTTAAGTGGATTGTTCATAATCTATATGTCAAATTCTGATAAAACGGTTACCTTTTTAACTGCTTTTAACATATACCTTTACAATTTTCTTACTCGAAAGAAGTCTCGGCTTTCTTTACGCAAGTCAAAAGTCTGGAATCAAAAGGAAGCACGCAACGCCTTCAAAATCGGAAACTCAGATAAAAAAAAAGTCATTATAAGTCTCCAATGTACCGAGCTTCACCTAGTAAATCATCGTTAGATAGTGCTTCACTATTGAAGAAACCTTTAAAACGGTCATGGCAGGAACTCAGTTAATATACAATTCAGAACCAGATGAAATCAATTCGAATAATCACAATCCTTCTAATTTACATTTATATTCTTAAGTCAAAATTTTAATTTCTGGCGCAGGAAACATGATGCTGAAAGGAAATACAAATGCAACTTATAAATTTGTGAAAAATCGTTACTCCTGGCCTGTGCCCTGCGATTACATCAGAGGGATCACAGAAGGGAGTCAAACGTGACATGCCACATGTGTTCTTTTACGACAAATTACAGACACACCAGGAAAGATCACCGTGATTTCCATGAAGGTAGAAGAGAGTATGTGTGTGATTGTGGTAAAACTCTAATTTACAGGTCCAATCTCCATTGTCACAAGAAGAATTTCAATAGATCTACTAGTACAAGAGCTTGAATGACTTTCTCAAAAGGATGGGTTGCAACAATGAATCAATAATTAGATTTTCGTCAAAATCTGTGGATTGATAGGGTTACTACCGTTACATACTATCTTTTATTTGCTTGTGTAAAAATCGGATTTTGGGCTTATTTTTAGAGTTTTTCACAAGAAATCACACCGGTAACAATTCATACAAAAAATAAAGGTTGTAGAGATGGTTTCGTAAATTGAGTACTTCAAAAGTAAGCAAAATCTGAAATTGACAGAAGAACGAATACAGAAGTTAAAAAACTGATATGATAGATGACTCGTTGAAAATATCCTGTCCTTGGTCTATTGAAAGTACATGCAAAATTTCATTTTGATATGATCGATACAGAAAAAGTGATTGAACTTCAAAGTAAAAAATTGCTTCACATTTCATTTTACCCCACCCACTTTGTCAACCATTATCTATAATTTTTCAGATTTTTTACACATACAATATAAGATACTATGTAACACACCGTAAACTAGGAAAACATCACATTTCAGTTCAGAATCATTTTATTTGCACGTATTTGTCATGGAGAATTTTATATAACAAGAGATTTAATTAGTTAGAGCAATAATGTTATAGCCGATTTCGTTTTTTTCCAAATTCATAAAAGATTACCCCTTACGATGTCTGTCATATGTTTGAACTTTCTGTAAGTTAACACCGGATTTCTATCAGATTGGGTTATGAATAAACAACCAATTCGTCCAATATCCTTGTCTTCCCTAGTACACGAGCAAGTGTGTGCGTGTTTAACATTACACTCACAAGAATTCGGCGTGCCAAACACTACAGCACTGCACGTGTGTTTAACATCTTTTTCGTAAATACGCTTAACAAAGACAACACAGACCTTGTAAATGGACTAGCATGAAATGTCATCGATAAAAGATGGTCTGGAAATATGCCGTGTGAACAGAGAGTTCTTTGGGTAAGAAATAAAGCTGTAACTATGATGCGGCGTGCTTAACATACATCCAAAATTTTCGCAATTTCGGAAATATTCTTTAAGTGTTCTCTAAATACAGCGAACGGATAGGGGAAAGTTGGGTGTCTATGAAAACCTTAGACAATAGCGGGTACTTTAGGATAGGTGGTTTGTCTGAGAAGCTACGTAGATTGAATACATACCTTTCTAAAGTTTGAATTTTCACGCCGAAGCGGTCATTTCGTCGCCATTTTTTCGTGTTCAATACCATTGTCAATCACGTGATTCTCCCCATTGTTTACATAACCTAAAAACGAATTTAAAATTGACAATTTTCTAGTTTTATTTTCTAAGCTAAATATATATTTAGTTAAACGTCAACGTAAAATCTTTGATACATGCACGTTCAGAGAATGTAGTCTATGGAACAAGTCCTCTTCCCCAGAAATACTCCCAAAAATTTATAGAGCGTACATGGCTCACAAGTAAGCTATATTAGCTATTGAATGTATAAAATCAAGCTGCTTTCGGCGTCATTTGTAACATATGTTTTACCCTTTAAAATCCAAACATGTTTCGATTTTAGAAGGAAAGGGAAGGAAATAACGAAAATCCTGGTCACCAATAGTTGTCCCCTTTTCAGTGTATGCCTTCCAATGATTTCTATCTTTGCGGCAAATAAACAAAATTAACAAAACACAAACAAACATTTTCATCAAGAACAAAACCCCCGAGGGGTGTAGGTTTCAATCTTGACCTCTTGCCTCCATGCATAACCAATATCGACGATTTTCAAGGAAATGTCGTAACTGTAGCTTAAACAAGCTCCAGTCACGAGGTTTTCGTTGAAAATATCGATATGCTATCTCAGGGGCGGTATTATAGATTCACAATTAAACGAGAATAGATACGGTTGTCTTGCTTTAATTTTACGTAGGTATATTGCGTTTTTATTCACCTGAAAGGGTGTGGCTAAGCCAAAAGGTTATTCGACGAGTTTACTTCTCGATACCTTGGTTAACATAAGGGAAAAACGTGCGGCACGAGCATGAAAACATTTCGAAATTGAAAGACTGTGCGATTGTAAAACGTATTATTAAAAAACCTCGTAAATACAGCTTGATTCAAGCTGCAGTTACAATAATTTGCAATAACACCGACGATTTACCGCTAATTGAAAACGCTGTTTCTCCTCAATCTTCAATGTAATAACCGTTTACTAGGCTCCGCCCTTTCTCCCGAAAAAAATCAGAATATAAAGGTAGTAGTTCTACCTAAAAATAAACCAAAACAACCGTAAAGTATTCTCGTTTAACTTTGAACGTATTATATTCACACGACTTTGTTATGATACATGTGTATGTTTATTAAGGTATCCAACCCCTCAAAAGCACAAAACAGCCAAAGGCGAAATTTGAAAAGTGCAAATAATTCCTTAACTGTGTTATATTTCCATTCCAAATACAAACATAAGCGTTTTGTATGGCTAAGAATTTAGAATAAAAACTATTCAATATTACCTCCCTTGTATATGAATATAGAGTAAATTGATATTTATAAATTATTTTCTTCTTGGAGCATAATCTTGAAATCCGGCACGGTGGATCAACTGATGTGTTTCTGAAATGATGGGGTTAACATTAACATCTTGAATGTTTTCATGATAAGGTTCAAGTCCTTTATGATGGGGTTAAAGTCATTTATGAAAGGACTAAAGTCGTTAGCAGAATTTCTGATTCCAAATATTTAAATCCTACGTATTAGATTACCTATAGTCCAAACAAACAAATAAACAGGAAAATCTTTATAGCTCAATTTCTTCGCAGACTTTATGATTTGAAGGTTTTAACCCTTAGTTTCTAAAAAAATGCAACTTTAAGAGTTTGAAGCTGCTGCAAACGACAGAGTGCATGTCGGTACACGTGTATAAAGAACATGTGTATAAAATTGTACAAAGAATGTTGAGACGGGGGATAGAATGCTGATACCATTACCTTCCTTTGTCTTAATGATTCCCAAACTTCATTCAATTATGGACACCAGGACCATGTCTTGTTTTAAAAATGGTTTACAAAGAGAGATTTTGAAGACATGGTGGGAAGAGAAGAGATATTTGTAACCAGCATTGTCTTTCTCTTCCCACAATGTTATACATATAAATTTCAAATACCTTGGCATCATTTAAGTGTCTTTTGAGAGAAGTGGCTGATGGAGATTTACTAGACTGTGTTAGGCAGCTAGTATGATTGTAAATAACAAGAGCAAAAGAAAGAAAAAAGGAAACCATTTTTTTCTTTGACATAATGAGATAAAAATGGAATAATATGTGTGGGGGAGGGCACATTAATTTAAAAAAAAGGAAAAAAAATAATAATAATAAAAAAAAAAAAAAAAAAAAAGAGAACAAATAATCGATAAAAAAAAATAAAGATTAAATCTAAATAAAAAGAGAAGAAAAAGCCTTATGGTAAATAAAAAGATGAATACATGTTTTACATACAATATAGATATATTTGTACAAAGACAACGCACAGGAAAACTCGAAAATTATAGCAAATAAATCAAACAGCACGTGTACACATGATGATAAGGTAAAGAGAACTTTCATTTATAATTTCACCACACCAAAGGCTTATATCAGAGAGAGAAACATCCATCACGAAAAAGATCAATAGAGGCAATCAGCAAAACGGAAAAAGGACAAACTCCGAATTCTGTAACAAACACACTGCGATGATGGGTACAAAGCAAGCTTAAATTAGCATTATGTACCTGTCTATTTGGCTTAAAATTTACATGTTTTGGGAAGACGAATAAGAAAGATCAATCCTCAGAAAGAAATTCAACCCTTTTGGAATGGAAAATTATAATTTAACGGAATGTTGGGTTGCATTCTGGGGTCCGTACCTATTGTGCTTCACGGAGGGACCTTATAATACTACAATCACACACACACACATACCTATAGTCCTAATATGATTTTATGATTTGCTAACATCTTTTCATAAATTGTCGTTTTGGCGTATTAATCTAAAATGTACTATTCAGAAATGGATATTTAATCATGCTCAGCACATTTTCGATACACGGGGACACTATAAATGCGGTAAAAGATGAAAACTGGCCTGGTTTTGCGTGTTGTTTGGTTTTGACGCAAACGCTATCAGGAAAAAATACTAACTTTTTTCTTCAATAACTTTTTCATCTCTTAGTTTTGAAGAATCACCACATCAATCGAATGTCCAGAGTTATTCCGCCTTCTCTGCTTCAAATCAAATTTAGATAGGACAAGTATTGACAAAGTTATTGAAGAAATACTTACCTGAAGCGGGAGATTTGGCTCTTGTATTCGCCATTTTGTTTGTTGTAAAATCACGTGATTATCGACCGTGGCTATGATACTTTATCTCATCAGGATCCGTTGCGTTTAAGCCGAAAAATTAGAAAAAGCTACCTTGAAGTGAGCGTATATACGTTTAAAAGTCTAATAGACCAGTTTCATAATATCAGGTCACTAATGAATTATTCATGAGGAGGCAAAAGGAGCCTTACTATCATGCCTCCAATAGTAAAAACACATAAATTAACACGCTGTTATCTCAAGACCCCGTGAAGTGACAAAGTCAATTACCGTTTATAATTTTAGCACCCTATGTTGTTAGTACTTGGGAGGACTCTGGGTACCTACAACATACATTTTCATGAAATATATATTGTTAAAGTAAAGCTGGTATATACATATTTCCTTTATGTTAACCCTTTCCCAAACAAGACCAGGTTTCATGTCCCTGGTGGAAAAGACTTGGGAAACATTGAGACAAAAGAAAATGTTGATAATCAGCATTTTCTCCTTTTGTCTCAATATTTTCTAAGCCATATTGAACACAGATATTATCTTTATCAACATCAATTTTGTCGTCTGCGACAGCCTTAAATTTGGACTACCCTAATATTATGCCGTTTTGAAAAGGGTTAAGCTAAAAAATAACAACAAAAGCCTAGACCCTGATCCAAACAAGACCTGGTTTTGAAGTCTCTAGCAGAAATAGGCGTGGGAAAACATTGAGGCAAAAGAATAAAACCAGATAACAATATTTTCTTCTTTTGTCTCAATATTTCATGTACTTTAATTGTACATAAATCCGGTCTATATTCCAACTTGTTGTGTGCAACAGCTTTCATTTTGAGTATCCTGTATTAATTTTATTTTGAGAAATGATTAAGATTAGACATAAGGACTATGTGGATACTTGAATTAATATTCAGTCAAATTATATAAACCATGTTCTCATTTTACAAAGAATCAGTCCGTAAAAATAAATTTAGTTTTTGTATCAATGATTATGAAAAAAAAAAAAACTTGGAGACAATCTACAAAGCATTCTTGAACTGAATGTATTTGTTAAATGATTGTACTGTTACTTTGAGAAAAAGGTAAGAATTTATTATAAAACATTTTGATTATTTCTCAGATACACAAGTTGACCTTTTCACACATTAAGAGCAATTCCGTGTAAAAACCGACCAAATCTAAATAGGGGCCCGGCACGCATAGTCATGGATTTTCTTCATACTTTCCGAATATGTTAGGGTCTGGCCCCAAAACAATTATCGATGCTTATTTTTTTCAATATATGCTTTGTTGCCATGGTAACCTCCCTAGAACATTTTACCATAAAAAAGAGCAATTTTTATGCCAAAATCAGCAATTTTTCAAACATAAATTAAGGCCCATCTTATATAGTAACTTAATTTTGAACATTAACTATGATACAAATGCACCCACGGAAAAAAATCGGATCCTTCATGTTTCAATCCAATGTTCTGTTATGTAACTATGGTAACCCGAAGGTGGGTGGGGTTTGCATTTTTTTCATTTTGTCAAAAAATGTCAATTTTAGCTTATTTTGAGACCATGGATTTAACAAACGCGGCGAATTTAAGAGGAGCCATATCATTATCCAGTCAGACCATTGTCATAAGAAGCAAACAAATAAAAAATCTTCGTGGGCACTTCATAAACAAACGATTCTGGGACTTTTTAAATAAGCACAACACAGAAACGACCCAAAATTATATTCTTATTAGAAGGAGCTTACAATGTACGATTTACCACCAGTTTTTGTCTAAATACTGATTCTGTGTATGCATCTGTATTATACTTATCTGATAATTCTTAAAATATGTTGAAACGGGGATTATGCGAGGTTAAAGTGGTAAATGATGAGTGAAAATTACCCCACCCACTAAAATAACATGGAAAAACAAGTAATGCTCATTTTTAAGCATAAACATTTCGTTTAATAAATGAAATATGTCTAATTGATATAGATACTAGATTTATTCATTTAAAGCTCAAACTAATGAAATATTTCACTGGCATTAAGATGGTTGCTATGGTAACATAAAGAACACAGAAACCCTAGTAGGGACTAAATTCATCTCTCTAGCTATAATAATTGGGACCCATAGTCTCGTATTTAAACAAATGGGTTTGTATGGAGTTGTTTAGAATTGATGTTGCAATATAAATTCTTATTCTAGTAATGAAAATATGGTTGTCGTGGTAACGAGATCTATGCTTAAATGGTGAAAATGGCAATTTTTGTCGACCAAAAATTGTAAAAATTTGCAATATTTGACTCCTAATTCGAGGTTTGAGAAATCCAAAAAAGAAATAAAGCATTCACGATGTATGGCTAAGCAATATAAATTACTTTTATCTATACATGGGGTAGACACAGTTATATACTCGGTATTTTAAGTCGACGAAAGAACTATGGAGACATTAGATTTCCGAAAGGTTCGACGTTATAATTTAACGTTTGTCAGTAAAATATGACCAGTTTACGACAAATAATGGAAAAGATGTCACAGCACTTTTGCACATTATTAAGCTCTGGTAATGACAGCATGAATGCCCCATTACAAAATACCCAGATGGAGTTTTTACACCCACAAAATGGATATTTTACCCTTAATTTTGAAAGCAGCCTTCTATGTTTTTATAGAGGCCTTATGGGGTAAAATTATGATGTAAAATAATGCTTTTACTCCTAAATTAAAAACTCTGTAATGTCAGTGGCTTTGGAAAAGATAAAAAGAAAACAATTTTGATGCCCAAGTCGTTTTCTCTTACTGCTTTCCGTGTCATAATATACAAATTCAGTGTACTAGGAAATACTCATTTGTTGTCTGCGAATGCTATACATTTGGATATACATGTATACTTGGACAACACATAACAACCGATACCTGTTATAGTCAACTAACGGACTTTGCACACAGAAAATAAAGTGTCCCGGGTTAATTTTGGTGGAGTATACATATTGCAGTACCCGTTTCTGATCGTGTTGATATTGACAAATGATCAGACTGGAGCTCAGCCTAGTAGAACCTTAAACAAAGCATTACACCGACGCCTGGGTGACCGGAGCAGTCCTCCTTTTCTACGAATAGTCACGATATTAAGGCAGAATACCCGTATTGTGGCCATTTTGTGATTCACAAAACATCGGCTTTTTTCGAGCGGCGTCGTTACTTATCCGAACCTATTCGGACGTGGTCGTAAACATTCTGTGGCGGAGAGTTCCAACGGCGAATGTTTTCGATCGCGTTCGAACAATTCCAACGTCGCGCGAATCTCATTAGGGATATACTAACTTGAAAAGTATGTCAGCGTTATAACCTTCACAAACAATGGCGGGTTTTGATTAGTCTAATCAAGAAATATTTGGAGAATATGAAGAGAAAAATAGGAAATGCTAATATCTAGCATTTCCTTTTTTCTCGCTAAGCTTTCCATATTACAATACATGCACTTCGTAAATTGAGTAAATTTGTTTGGTCGTTTACCGATTTGGATCAGCGTAAGCTTTTGTCATTTAGAAAAAGTGCCATAGTTACAATATATCATACTTTTCCGAAAAAGTATTTTCTCGGTTATACGGCAAATTTCGGACAATGTCGACATGGCCAGCATGTGACTAGGAACATTAACCCCTCCCAAAGCAAGACCTGGTTTTGACGTCCCTTTTAGAAAAATCTTGGGAAAATATTGGAACAAAGAAAAGAAAATGTTGGTTAGCAGCATTTCCCCTTTTGTCCTAATATTTTCTGGCAATTAATGAATGCAAACCATTTCTATTAAAATTAACTTTCTTGTGTGCAGCAGCTTTCAAAATTGACCACCCTAGAATTTTAACGTTTGGGAAAACGTTAGCTGAAAATTTCCTCGAAACCCGTCCACAAATATCGAAGCTATATTACGATATTTTGACGTACGGACTGACATACTGAAATGATACCAAAGACGACCTCATTCGATGACGTATAATCCGAGTTTTACTCTGATGAAATTCGCTCTTAGATATGTTGATGTCGCTCATTGTAAAAGCGACATCAACATATCAAAGAGCGAATTTCATCAGAGAAAACTCGGATTAGATGACGTATGAATATGAAGACAGACTGACTCACTTGTTTATAGACATCAATTACATGACTAAGTTTTACACGCGGTTTACCATTAGGTAATTATCAACATTTTCTCATGTTGCCTTAATATTTCGTGTTCTTTATTGAACTCAATCAATATGTTAATTACAGTCGACACTCGTTATGTCGACATCGCATAAGTCGAAGTTCCAACCTGGTCCCGTCCCCATCAATAGACATATTTTTTTCAAACAAAAAAATCGAACTGAATATAGCCATTGAAATTTAGTAGGAAAAGGATAGAAATTGCTCGAAACTTTCCTTTTCCTACTACATTTCATTAATAATCGTACTTGATTAGTTAAAAAACGGCCAAATATCAATGTTATCGAAACCGAACAAAACCGGATGAGTCGAACTATGGATATGTCGATGTATTCTGACGGCCCCTCCGATTTCGACACAACGAGTGTCAATTGTATAGCATTTGAAATACAGTAGGAAAAGGATAGAAATCAGTGGTCGTTTCGAGCAATTCCTTTTCTTTTCCTACTATATTTCAACTATGAAGGCATTTGGTGAACAAACAAATGATCAATTGTCATTTAAATTGAAACTGAACAAAATATCGGATGAGTCGAACTCTGGATATGTCGAGGTATTTTGACGGCCCTCTGATTTCGACACAACGAGTGTCGACTGTAGTTATACTCCGTAAATATTGACCTGAGCCTGTTGAATATGTAATGAGTAACTGTGGTGCGAAATAATCACTCTTCGTCGTACATTGCGAGAATACAAAGTTCCGATGCTTATGGAAACTATCGACTCTGCTCGACAGTGAGGAGTGCTGGCGAGTGTTGATTATTTCATATCACAGTTACTCATTACATATTCAACAGGTTCAGGTCAATAGTTACGGAGTATATCAATGTTGGTCTGCTTTAGCTTTCAAAGCTGGATCAGTCTACTTTTCTTACCATTTGGGAAGAGGATTTATTACATCGAAACCCTGGTTTTGGTGTCCCTACCTTGGCAAAAATTGAAAATTTGTTATAGAAAAGAGAAAACAATGGTGATAAAAAATTTCCCCATTTCACTCATTGTTTTCTGTGTTCTAATGTTTCATATTTTCCAGCAGACTGTCGCCTTTGGCAAGCCCATAGGAAGTAATTTTATATTGGGGTGGCTAAAGCCCAAATATTGGGAGGCTAAATTAAATTTTTCCTAAATTTTCAGTGTAAAATAAGGAAAATTCGGCATTTTTTACCATCTTTGGGGGGAGCTTAGCGCCCCCCCCCCTAGAACCCCGTTCCTACGGGCCTGTTTGGGGTGAGAAAGAAATGCAATAAATCAAATTCAAGACATATCTTGGCGCGAATTAGGTTTATTATTCATCTATATTTAATTCAAAATTAACATGCCTCTGCTTTTCAAAGAAAACCTTGTATCTGCAGCTTGAAATAAGCTGCGGATACGAGGTTTTTGTTGAAAAGCGACAATGTTACCTTCTCCCATGAAAACCCTGGTTTCAATGTCCTCAATAGAAAAGGCTTGAGATAACTTTAAGTATGCAGGAAGATAGAAATAATGCTGACAACTACAATTTATAATTTATACATTACAAGCTTTCAAATTTGAACAGATTGACTTTTCTATATGTAGAAAATGGGTTTAGTATGAATGCATTATATAAACTAAAATGTTCTCAATAATCATCCACTTCTTCACACTTCCATACATATCCTTGTCCTTTCTTCATTGTTATAATCATTTAATTCTTTCATAGATTTTAATCATGAAGAAAAGAAACCACGATCCTTTCCAAAAGAATACCTTGTTCTGATGTCCTCATACCAGGATTGAACCAGAGACTCCATGATTAAGAGTCAAACATGCTACAATTTGCAACATCGCTGCAGCCCTTCACCTCTGACGGACCAATTTGAGGAAGCATTCAGACCTGTCCAAAAGTGACGTACCAAAATATGTGTGATAGAAATCGCTTAGTGAATATTGGTGCAATATAGAAAACGCTAATAAACAGCATTTTCTGTTTTTGCCTAAATATCTTCCGTACTGCATTGTATTAAAAATCTAATTTAAAACAATGTCGTAGTCTGCAGCAGCCCGAAGATTGAAACAGTCTAAATTGCAGTTATTTTGGATGTTAAAAGCAACTAGCAAACATGTAAATGGTTCATGAACACTTTCCTTTATTTTTTTTCACATCCTTTTCTTATACATGTACAATGAAATAATTATTATTTTATTCAAGTAACAAATTTATTTTTTTTTTGTTGAACTATACTATATATCACTTCACAATTACCGGAATATTACTCTCTTAAGAACAGAGCACATTCTCTCTTCATTCCATTATGGTAGAATGGTGCTCTGTTCCCGCTGGGTCCTTTCACGTCTAATCTCGGGGCCTTGGTGGGATTTCGGTATCCAATTGTTGGCTAAACACGACTAAACAATCTAAAAATCTGATACAATTTTTCATTGGCTGACGCTTCAAATTATCGGCTTCAGCCAAAAATAGAAGCGGCGTAAAGTATACGTAATTATCATGCAAGATAAAGCTGAATGGTTTTGATTCGATAATTCAAATGATGTGCCATAATTAGATTATGACGACCAAATAGGCTGTTTGTGTACCAAAAACGGCAGAGGTCAAATTTGATGGTTAACCAATAGACCACGGCTTTGGAGAGTACCGGAATATGCACTGTAGATGTTCTTCATATTATAAACTTTGCCACCTGTGTCTGTAATCGTTTTAGGTTCATCTGAAATAAAGAAATATAATAATTATAAGAACGTTATTTTTAAACATGTACATGAAGACATATTACATAAAACTCTTTCAGCTTATAATGTTTAGATGTCCACATTTTCCTTCAATGTTTTCTATCTAAAATTTATTATGGTTATGCCAACCGGGTGTGGTCTGGGAAAAAATAAAGCTCAGATTTGTGCATGCCTTTTTTGCTGATTTTGTGACTTTTCTGTTTCTGACATTATTTTAAAGGAGTGTTGAGACAGACTGACAGGCCTGTAACCATACAGGCAGGACAAAGGTAAAATATTGTTACAATATTGCACCCATCTCTTGAATTAATAGGGAAAATTTTACCTGTCATTTGTTCACCTGTTAGATCACCATCAAAGTTCCACAACACTTTACTGTGTACATCTGAAACAAAAACAACATTGAATCATATTATGAATCTAACCAGCAACTACATTTAGATCTAGATCTATGCCTGAAAGGTGCACAAACAGTAACTAAATGTGTGCAGATATATGCTAGAGTGTGGAAACCGTTTAAAGAAAATGATATTAACATATTACATAGATCTAGATCTAAATATAAATTACAGAACTTTGACAGTTATCCTGTCAAATTTCTACTTTTAAAAGTGGAAGTGAAAATCTGGTCCCTAAGGCGACTGGCCTTTCTCATCAATGAAATTGGATATCAAACATTTTAACTAAACAATTTCAGAATTTCTTCTTTTACCTTAGTAGGGATGTCAAGTCCAGACCTTGTTTGGGAAAGAGGTCAATATAGAAATTGGAAAAAAAGAAAGGGGTAAAAAAATTCTCATTTTTTTACTTTCAACAATTTCATCCTTTTCCTTCTATATTTCAATTATGGGCATCGAAGATATATCTACTTCATGAGCAACAAAAAATGGTCGAATGTCATTTTAATTAAAACTGAACGACTGAGGAACCTGGATATTTAAGTATTTTGATGGTCACTTTGACTTTTTTAAAAATCAACATGATCAAACACAAAGAAACGAATGTCATTATGTGCATAATTTCTTTTCTCACAAAGTTTTAGGTACTCACTGATTTTAAGTTAACCTAGACTAACACTTTAAATGTTTAACAACTTTTTGCTCCACAAGCTGATCGATTTGAAAACATTTAAACTACTTTCATTATTGATAGAATCCACCGAAACACTGCAAATCATACGTGACGTCATTTGACACAAATTTGTTTACATGTGACGTCATGATATTTGACATACGCTTACACCTATCTGTCACCATATAAACAGTCAAATGGAACTTTCTATGTGCAAACCTTTATCTGAACATGCTTTTTGACAATCCTCTTCTTCGTGTTATCCATAAAAAATCTGTAAACTAGCCAAGTAAGCCAATGCGTCGTGGATATGTTGACAGGAGGCTGCCATTAATGGTTGGGTAAAAAACGCTAATATCGTCTATAATCATGAAAGGGGAGGTAAAAATGCACGACTTCTCAAAAAATTAACAGATTCCTGACAGCTGTCAAAATAGCGTTTTTAGAGTGCCCATCCAGATTTTACATGTACCACCATTTTGACGGGAAATTTTCGAACTTTCTTTACAAAATGAAGCGAATGGTTAATTTCGCCGCGTTTGATAACTTGAGCTATTTTAAAAACAGCCATTTTCCCATTTTTTAGACCTCGTTTTCTGCATTCAGCCTCCCCGAAAAACTGATTCAGACATCTGAATCGGATAACGAAACCATAGTTTGGAAGAATAATCATTTATCTCAAAATAAAAAATACACAACAAATTTAAATGTGGCAGAATGCTTTGTTAGATCTGGCTTTTTGAAATTGGTGACCAATTTTCAGGAAATCAGCATTTTTGGAACTTTGGGGCCTGTTACCATGGAAAAGAGGGGAAATACAGAAAAACGAAAGGCACATTTTATTTATAGTTTTTGACATTCTATTCAAATATAATGGTTTCTTTGAAATCTGTGACTATGCGTGGCCAAGGTTTGGTCGGTTTTTACACGGAATTGCACTATCAAGATATAGTGATATATGTGCAGATGGTCTATGTCGGGCCACTCTGTATGGATCCGAAAATGGTTGGTTAATTAACCCATTCCCATATATTGACACTTTTTGACGCCCCATACATAAAGGTTTGGGAAAACAATGTGGCAAATGAAGAAATTGCTTATGACAAGCAATTTCTTCATTTCCCACAATGTTTTCTACCCGAACAGATCTAAAAGAGATAAATTTCATTCACTTGAAATTGTCGTCTGCAATATCTTTGAATTTGGGTTAGTCTAAAATTTTGTCGTTTGGTAATGGGTTAAATTATGCAAGTAAACTACAAGATCAGATGCCATTAAATTAGCAGCATAATCTGGCATTTGTAACTGGGAAAGGTTAAAACCGGTTGCAATATAATTTAAACATTGCAAAAAGTGGTTAATTCAACTACACTCTATACTCAGTTATGGCTTATCAGTGGAATGTTTTGCCTCCCGTAGCGGTGCAATTATGCAAATGAGGTAAACTGTTCTAAAAATAGTAATTTTGAAATTGGTTTATTGATTAGCCATCTTGCTATACTCAATATATACTGAGAGGCAAAAGAAAGTATACACTTTTTGATTTTCGATATCTCTCTTAATGTCCATCATAATGACTCAAAATTTTGGACTTTTTATTTCTACTCATAAACCAATAATACAGTGTTGTTAAATTTTACACGAAATTGCTTGATTACCCGTACTCTTGCTATATGCCGATTTTGCAAATTTTGCACGTGCGATTTAGTGGAGCATCAATTATTTTACCTTTTCAAAAATAACTGACCGGACATCTTCATTTGCCAAAGCACCACGCTTGATCACTTTATCAAATAGCAAATTTCTAGGCAGATCGAATTTGAAAATTATTAGACAAAATTACTAACTTATCGATAAAACAAGAACAATGGGGAAAATTCTTGTAATCGGCATTTTCTTCTGTTTCCCGAGTTATTTTCCTGGGGCTTTCTCTTTTGACCAGGTTATGTTTCGGAAATGCTTTTTATATGGAATCTTTTTGCTACAAATACCAGTTTCTCTTTTTCAGAAATACAATCTGTAGAGGTAATAAACTATTTATTTCGAACACAAATATTACATTATTATGATACTAACATACACTTGTACATATAAACAAAGAAACTGGATGGTTGGATGAGAATAAATACTGGCCATTTTCCATAGGAATTTAGCTTCTGTTTCGATGAAATGCGACGATATCACAACGACAATTTCCGCAGATTCTTCGATAACCCCGGATATGCAGCTTGAACATGAAAAGCAGCGTTTTACCAGTGTTTTACCACAGAAAAAGAATCAACATCGTTCTGTTTAACCCTTTCCCAAACAAGAACAGGGCCCCGTATTACTAAACATCTAACGATCAAGTTTTTGTGTAAAATGTGTAACAAGACATCTGATTGCACGAGAAATCCGACATAGCCAATCAGAGCTGTTGTTACAAGAAATTATGCAAAATCAAACGTACGATCGTAAGTAATACGGGCCCCTGGTTTTGACGTCTGTAATAGAAATGGTTTGGAAAAATTTTGAGCCAAAAGACGAAACTGTAGATAACCAGCAGTTTCTCCTTTTGTCTCAATATTTTATATGCTATATAATATTGTACAAAAAAGCACATCTTTAAGTTCGTCCACTTTGTTGTCTGCAACAGCTTTCGAATAGGAGCAGTCCAGTGTTTGGCAATTTGGGAAAGGGTTAAACAGTGTCTCTCTTTCTCGCCATACAGTAGAATGGTTTGGGTCTGACGACTAAATCAAACACAAAGTCGTCCGTTCTCGGATCACATGACGGGCACTGACCAGGGACGGGTACCAGTGTGTATTTCTGGTATATTGTAGCGATGTACAGGAATATTCGTGATAAAGCCATTCCCATCCCGGGACATTGCCTTGGTCCAACTCCAAATGGTATCCAACTGTGAACAGAGAACACGGTGGATAATCACGCGACACAATATTTTCAGAAAATCTTCAATAACTTTGTAAATACTGGACCGATTTCAATTCGGTTTGAAGCAGAGTAGGTGGACAGACGGCAAGCATTAGATGGACGTGGTCGATTTTTGATAAATCAGCTGATAAAAAAGTTATTGAAAATAAACCAAAAATTTTGTTTATCTTCAATAACTTTTTTATCAGTTGATTTTTCAAAAATCCACCATGTCTAGGTTATTTCTGACATTTTCCCACCTTCTCTGCTTCAAACCTTCTCTGCTTCAAACCGAATTCAAATTGGTCAAGTATTGACAAAGTTATTGAAGATTATCGGAAATTTTAAGTCACGTGATTATACACCGTGGAGAAGTAAACAAATAAATACTTTTTACAAAACTCACTGGGTTTGAAGTAACGAATAAACACGGTTCGCAAGAAGGACGTGTTTGCCGGTGACTACCTAGGCAAATTAACCCTTTCCCAAACAAGACCTGCTTTTGACATCCCTAACAGAAAATACTTTGAAAACATTTAGAAAAATAGAGAAATGGCTGATTATCAGAAATGTCTCCTTTAGTCTCAATATTTTCTTAGCTGTATTGTACACAAATCTCAATAACCATTTTTTCATCTGCAGCAGCAGTCATATTAGGCCACACTAATTCTTTGCCGTTTGAGAAAGGGTAAATGATCTTACCTTCACTTTCTTCATTAGGCGGAATCATGAGCTTGCGACGAGAACAAGTGTAATTTTCATAAATAGTGTGGCCGTAAATAATATTCGTGATAGAGCCGTTTCCTTAGACCATCTTCAAATGCTATCAGGTTTAAACCAAACATTAGTTAATGGATGCCCTTTTTGTAACAATCTGGTTTTAAAATTATTAACTAGATTTTAAATGCGAAAGACAACTGTAAGGAACTACATCCATGATACAATTTTTTTCGCCACCCTGCAGACTTTATGCGTACAATTTATTAAGACTGACATTTTACCATTATTTTTCGTTTACGCCAGACAAAAGTTGATATCAATTAAATAGTATTACAAAATTATGGATAAAGTCTGCATGAAAGCATTAAATTTTAAATGCCTCGAAGACATCTGCAATTTCAGAAAACGGGTGTTTTTACCACCCTCCATAACATTCTTGCCATGATAAAATACATTGTTTTAATTTTATCATGCAACTAAGCCAGTATTGACGTGATAACACCTGCATGATAACATTTTTTGTTACCAGGCAGATATGTCATCATCTTCTACCGTTATCCCAATGCAGACGATCGCATTGTTTACAAACAATAATGGTCAAAATCGCAAATTTTGACTTAGATTTGGAATCTTTTTTTCGCTGGAAATTTCTTCACTGAAGAAAAAACTGGACAACCAAGCCGATTTGACAGATAAACAGTTAAGAAACCGCTCAGCAAGACATCATCTTGCCTTCAACCCCCCCCCACACACACACACACAGACAGAAATCATGCACATCTCGGATGAATGTAAAGTAGGTGTTAATTATTCCAGCATTTCTGCAAACATAGAAGAAATACAATACTCACTTCATCCCGTCAGGAAGATCAGTTCTGTCAGCAAAGGTTATCCGTGTCCGTTAAACCGTTACCCATTGCCACTGACATTGACAACGAACGTCCAGCTTTTGTATTTAAATCAATTCTATTTCTCAGCCTTGCAACAATCAATAACAGCACGGGCTGTACCCTGATGTTTTGCGGAGAAATCTGTCTATATTGTTGGTACACTTTGATATTTGGGGTCCTTGCACACTCCACAGAATTACCAAAACAGAAATCATAACACGCTTCGTCTCGCTGCCTTTGACAGTAATAGCGCGGTTACCTACATGTACTTCCGAATTAGTTCAGGTCATTTGAAGTGAACCAACACATCCAAATTATGTAACTTATTTGTGTATTTATTGAGTTTTTAAACACTCATTTTTTCACAAATAAATTTGTTTTGTGAGGAGTTGACAAATGTATTAAAGTCAGTTTCATTGTACACATTACGGACTATTTTGTTCGAATCCCTGTATTTCACATTACGTCATATACATGGACAAATTAATGCGCAATGCGCAATGTTTACATTTTCCTTCATTAAATTAGCGTTTTATTAGCGAATTTCGATGTTTCTTCATTATTCACAGTAAATCTTAATTTTATTTCATTCGTTTTACTTACTTATTTTACTTTACATTTAGGATTTCCACTCTATGTTTACATTCGGACTCGCCTAGACGCTTAATCTAAAAATAGAGCGTCTAGTGACCATGATCACCATGGAGAAACCACGTGTTGATCTAGCCAGTTTTTACTTTAGCGTTGAAACGTTCGGACGAATAATTTTTCAACATAAAGTTTTAATTCTTTTGGTCATTATTATGGCTGAAGCGGCTGTTAAAGCTTCGCGGGAGGAACATACCAGCCCACCCACTTCGCCGTCGGCTCGTTCGGAGCCAGTTACGGAGAAGAGCAGAAGAACGACTGTGAAGGACTTGGAATTACGTCTTACGCAGATGCAGTCTGCAACGGACGCTAAGTTCTCGGCGATTCTTAATTTGCTTCAAGACCGGCCTTCGGGGCAGGGTCATAGCAACACAGACATCGAGACTCGGGCTCGTCAGTCTAAAAACGCGAAAACTGATGACAATGTCGGCTTGTGTAATGTGCCGGACGATCAGCTTTCTTTACATCCTTCGTCTTCGGAAGTGAGAAATTTGTTCTCTGATAGTGACGATGGTGATTCAGATTTCAGTTCTGTCTCCGTTTCTAAAGGAAAAAATGGGAAACTTGAATCTTACAGTCATTTTGGACTAAACGAGGAAACGCCGAATTTAGCCAGTATTTTCAACACCTCAGAAAAGGCAGAATCTCAACATGGAATTGTTTTGGACAATTTACAAAGTGACATTCTGAAAAAATCGTGGCGCTGTGATTTGCCTAGCAAGCTACATGCCTATAAGGAGGAATATCGCTTGAACTTTCCTGTTAGTCAACAGTCTGTTGACATTGTGCAAGTGCCAGGATTGGATGATATAGTGGAACCTATGCTTAGGAAGCGACATGGTTCTAAATCAGTTAAGACATGGAGTAAAGGTAAACAATTGGTTTCTCAACCCTTTAAATCCATTGAATCTTTGGGCTATCAAGGACAAATGGCTAGTCGTTACGGCATTTTAGCTCTGTCATACCTTCAGCAAGGACTAGGTTCTCTGATGAAAACATTGAGCGGTCCTGAACAAAATATTGACAAGTCGATACAGATAGTAAGGGATCTTTTCGACATTTCTTCCAAAGCCTTGGATCAGACTGGTCGTTCTGGAGCGTACCATCATATTATTAGACGCAAAGCTGTTGTTGCAGACACAGGCTTAGATACATTGAAAGACATTCATGTCAAAGTGCTCGATCTTCCTTTAAGTGGTCAGGCCCTTTTTGGGCAGGGATTAGAAGACAAACTTAGGGACAGAAAGGAGAAAAAAGATCAGTTGAGCGATCTTGTTCCGGAATTGTTTGAAAAGAAACGAAGCTGGCCTAGTAACTATGACAAGCCAGATAAAAGACAGAAAACTTCTTCATTTGTAAATAAGTCTTCTTCTTCAGCTTCAAATTTCAAGTCTGGCTTTAACAAGGCGAGTACGTCCACTTACCAGCCAGAGAAAACTTTCAACAAGGAGAAAACAGAACAGACTGTGCCTCCTTTTCGTATTCCAAAGAAAAAATGACTCCAAGGTAAGAAATTTACAAAATTCAATTTTGTCAAAGCTTCCACAGATACCTGTCGGGGGTCGCCTGACTTTATTTCTGGACAATTGGAAAAAGATAACATCAGATCAGTGGGTGTTGTCCATCATAAAAGAAGGGTACAAACTGGAGTTCATGAGCATTCCAAAACCAACTGGAATTCGTCCTACAGTTGTACCTGCAAAAGATCAAGATCTAATTTCTCAAGAAATAGACACTTTGCTTCAAAAAGATTGTATAGAAAAAGTGGATGTTCAAAATGCTCAGGACGGTTTTTACAGTACGTTTTTTCTGGTCCCCAAAAAGAACGGGAAAATGCGTCCAGTAATAAATCTCAGACCCCTGAACAGGTATCTAGTAAAGAAACATTTCAAGATGGACACTTTATCAAAGGTGATAAATCTATTGAAACCAAAAGATTGGGCAATAACAATAGATCTTTCAGATGCATATCTCCACATTCCAATCTTTCACAGCCACAGGAAATATCTGAGATTTTGTTTCAAAAATCAGTGCTTTCAGTGGAAAGTGATGTGTTTTGGTCCAACCTCGGCACCCAGAGTTTTCACAAAGCTGGTGTCCGTGGTAGCAGCCCATCTGAGAATTCAAAACGTCAGATTAGCAGTATATCTAGACGATTGGTTGAATCTGAACCAAAACAAGAGTCTTCTAATTCAGGATCGCAGTTTATGTCTGAATCTTTTGGTCTCTCTAGGTTTCATGGTCAATTTGGAAAAATCAAACCTATGTCCCAGTCAGGATTTGATATATTTAGGGGCTCTACTCAGCCTTCAGAAAGGGCTAATTTACCCGACAGAAGAAAGGTTTGCCAAAATACAGTTGGCGCTAATTCCATTTTGTCATCTAACGGTCAAAGCCAGAGACTTTTTGCATCTTCTGGGTCTAATGGCGTCTTGTATAGAACTGATTCCAAATGCACGCCTATACATGCGACCGATTCAATTACATCTGCTGTGTTTTTGGAAACCCTCAAAGGATCCATTGGAAAGGTTGGTTCCATGTACTCCACATCTCAGATCTCATCTGACGTGGTGGAGACAGAGAGCGAACATTTTCAAGGGTCGATCTGTCCAAAAAACTATGACAGAGGTAACAATCACAACAGATGCGTCAAAGGTCATGTACGGGGGTCACTTGGACAACCAATTTGTACAAGGTCAGTGGAATACACAGCAACAAAGTTGGCATATCAACCTGTTAGAAATGGAGGCCATTCTTTTGACAATGACTCACTTTTTACCACAGATAAACAAGAAATGTGTTCTAATCAAATCAGACAATATGACTTGTGTCCAGTATATCAATCGCCAAGGGGGCACTCGGTCCAGCAAACTGTGCATGAAAACTTGGGAGATTTGGAATCTTGCCATTCAAAATCAAATGACTTTAAAAGCAGTCCATATTTGTGGGAAGGACAATGTGCTAGCAGACCAGCTGAGTCGTCAGAAAGTTTTAGCAACAGAGTGGTCTTTGAAAAGGGAAATAGTCCAGAATATTTTTGCAATTTGGGGTCACCCACTGATGGATCTGTTTGCATCAAAACAAAACCATCAGACGGAAGTATTCTGCACTTGGTTCCCATCTCATCAAGCTCTTGCAATAGATGCTTTATCTATTACCTGGGAGAACATGTTTGCGTATGCCTATCCCCCAATATGTCTGATTCCGAAGGTACTAAAACACATGTCTCAATTTCAGTGCGAGATAATTCTGATAGCACCGCGATGGCCTCGGAGACACTGGTACACGGAGCTTCTGCAGTTTCTTGTTGCGATACCAATACAGTTACCACAGATTCCAGACCTGTTGGTTCAACCGTTGTCAAGGATTTATCATCCAAATCCTCAAATTTTTCAGCTAGTGGCATGGAGACTGTCGACAAATTGTTCCAAAATAGAGGCTTTTCGGAACAGTCTCGAAAGCTTCTCAGGGCCTCTTGGCGCAAAGGCACACAACGGGACTACAACGCAAAGTATCGAAGATTCCGTAGCTGGTGTCGTCAACGGGAAATTGGTCCCAATGACATATCTCTAACCCTTGTTTCAGATTTTCTTTCAGACTTATTTGATGAGGGTTTGCAGTATCGTACTATTGCTGGGTATAGGTCAATGCTGTCAAATGTCCTACCGCCAATAGAAGGTTTCAAAGTAGGTCAAAATCCTGATTTAATCAGACTAATCAAGGGTGTCTTTAATTCCAGACCTCCACAAAGGCACTTAGTGCCGGAATGGAACTTGGAACATGTTCTTTCTTCTTTGCAGAAAGGACCTTTTGAGCCAATGAAGAGAGCATCATTGAAACTCATTACATTCAAGACAGTGTTCTTAGTTGCTATTTCCTGTTTCAGGAGATGTAGTGACATTCAGGCTCTGCGGCTTGGTGAGGGTTCTGTGAACGTTCAACGCCAAGGATTGACTTTTGTAAGACATGGATGAAAACAGAATCTTTTAGAAAGAAAGCAGATGGTTCAGAAGAGCTAAGTGTTTTTCTAAGTCTTAATGAGCCACACAAGCCAGTGTCGTCTCAAACCATTTCAAACTGGATTGTGCAGACTATCAAAATGTGTCTCGGAGATAATACGACAAAAATCAAAGGTCACAGTACTAGAGCAATTGGAACTTCATATGCCTTATTCAAAGGTGCTTCCTTAAGTTCAATCCTGTCTGCAGCTGACTGGAGTCGTGAATCTACTTTTGTAAAGTTTTATCTGAGGGACATGTCATCTCAGAGCTAAGTAAGCTCTGAAACGGGTGCTGTTTTTGACTTTAGCGAGTCGCGATTTGACTGTTTTTGTGTTACAAGTAGTAGCATTTATTGGTTATAATGGTATTCTGTACAGAAGGGATACATGAACATTAAAGGGAATCTGATGTATATAGTTTGTACAGCTTGGGATGAAGATGAAAAAGAATCTCACACCAAGAAATATATACAAGACTTCTCCTCCAGGATAGAAGGTAAGCATTGCTTTGAAATCTATCCTAAATGTAAAGTAAAATAAGTAAGTAAAACGAATGAAATAAAATTATAAAATTTGATTTCAAGTTTGAATTTTATGAAAGAGTTTTACTTACTTATTTTACTTGTTTCCCACCACCACCCCTATCTTGTATTTCTTGGTTGGGAAACGTTTCAACTTAAATAAAACTGACTAGATCAACACGTGGTTTCTCCATGGTGATCATGGTCACTAGACGCTCTATTTTTAGATTAAGCGTCTAGGCGAGTCCGAATGTAAACATAGAGTGGAAATCCTAAATGTAAAGTAAAATAAGTAAGTAAAACTCTTTCATAAAATTCAAACTTGAAATCAAATTTTATAATTTTACATAAGCTTATGTGGATAACATGATAAATATAGTAAATTGTTTGTGCCTAGTGATATCAATGTTATCTGGCTCGGCTGGTAGAAATTATCATGACTCGACAGAGCCTCGTCATGATAAATTCTCCCAACCTCGCCAGGTAACGTTGATATCACTAGGCACTAACATGTTATTATATATATATATATACTATATATACTATTACGAAATAACCTAAAAAAGATAAGTTGTTCAACTATTTAATTTGATAGAATATCCGTGATGTTTCCTTTGGGAGACAAATGTTTAAAATTTCGGTTTCAATGCAAAATAAGCTAAAATGGCAATCTTTTATGAAGGATGGGCATAAATGTTCTCTGACTATCTGATTTTGCCTACTTACCGTTTATTTCAGACATTCAAAAATGCTGGGATCAAATAGATGCTACATGTTATGTGACAACCATAAGAGAGTGACATGAATTTTGATTAAACTTCATGTGCATGTAAGAAGAGCTGGAAGCATATTTGTCTTAAATGCTATAAGGGACATTTTTCCATACCCCAACCAGAATGTTTATATATTTTTGAGTACCTCGTACCTTTTCATTAACTTATGATCATTTGGTAGCAGCGTGCCATCCTCGCCAAGAAATCGTTCTGGTCTAAAGTTCCATGGATCTCCCCAGATGGATTCGTCATGATGGATGAACCATTGATTTGCGATTACCTGAAGGTTAAACGACATATGTTTTTTATATGCGAAATCGTCAAGCGCGTTTTAAGATACAGAAATGTCCGTTTTTGTTTTATATCAATGTCGGCAAAGCGAGTTCATAATTTGTATTTCAATCTGATATAAATCCGGTATTGCCCAACAGGTACATCTTAGATGGACTAATAACGGGTCATCTTCTACGACCTTTTCTGCTGACCAATCAAATAAACGCCTTAAAGATTCTGAATGGAAGAGAATGTCACATTTCAGTGTAGAACCATTTGTTATTACGTACTTGTCATGAATTATTATGTATAGAAAGATATTTGATTATTTAGATAATTTTTATCCGATTTTGGTTTTCTAGGTTCATAGAAGATGACCACTTCCTCTCAGGTACCCTGTAAGTGTTAACACTTTTATTTTAAAGTGACATTTCAGAATTTTTTGTCATAAATTTTACTTTTATTTTTATCTGAAAGAGCACATTTCCTTATGAAAATTCTGAAAATTTCAAGCCAAAATATTGCGCCGTTTACGAGATATTTATATTTTTGTGTTAAAATTGAACGAATTGTTGTGGACAACAGTTCGGATTTATTTGCAATTTATCGATTATGTCTCAACTTTAAATGCGTGTTTCTCGCTTATTGGCAACAATTTAAATCAAAGTGCTGAGAGCACTGTAATTGGACGTCTCTGATTGATTGAGCGGGATTTTACATGAACGAAAGATGTTTTATTCATTCTTCAGTGTTTAATTCTATAAGATCGGTTTCGGACATACGAAATCGGCTTTATTACCAGAAAACAATTCTGAAGCTTCAAATGATTTGATTGCCGTTTCAAGACAACTGATTTGTCTCTATGAATAATCACTATTAATTTGATTACCCAATTCAATTAAGGTCATGTGATTAGCACTTTTGTCTTCTTGTTTCGGTTAACTATGAGTATTGTCGTCAGTTACACCTTTCGTTGATTTTATAAAGGACGATACAAAGCAATTTATTCAAAATGTAAGCCAACGCGCCACATAAATGAAAGCCGCGATAGCTCACTTGGCAGAGCACTCACATTGTACTCTTTACACATGTCTATATCTGGAAGGCCCTGGGTTCGAATTCTACTCAGACATTGTTCTTTTTTATCATCTTCTTTTCGACTTTTATCTCCACCATCGTTAGGGATAAAACGACCGCAGTGATTTAGAATCGATCTAAACACAAATTCAACGACATAAAGTAATGAAACGCCGATCATTTACATACAATTCCGCTCAATCAATCAGAGACGTCTAAATATAGTGCTCCAAGCACTTTGATTTTTATTTGTGTTTAGAGTAAAAAAAAAGAAAAGAAACACTGCAGCAGTTTCCCCTGGTTGTGGTTACAAAACAAATTCAATACACACTTTTCCTGAAACTAAATACCAGATGAATTGGAGCACCTAACCATGGATTCCTCATACCAGTACTACCGCAACATCCTTACATCTACAGATGTGCGTACAAAGAAGAAATTGGGAACGTGCCGTCGGGAAAATGGCAGTGGAGTACAATACGCAATTTAAATCTTCATATCATTATCAAAGAAAATTTGAGAATAGCAATGTCCATATCTGTACACATATTCATACGATCATCTATGTTCCATTGTCATTGTTGCAGACCCATTGCTTAATCTTCTTAGTACAATACACGTAAACGGTTCACTTAAACGTGATGAATACAGATCGCTATCACTCGATCATAGACTAGTAATAATCATTGTTGTCATGATCATTGATCAGTATGTAAATAGGTCATGATACTGTCGAATATCAGTGATACAGATGCTGGAGAAAAAAAAATAAAACTCGTAAGAGCAACTATTTTTCTGAATAGGTGGATATCACTAGCGTCTCATCTGAGGCTGTTCAGATGGAACCCCGATTTGCCATCGAGTCGAACCCGAGTTGCGAAATGAATTCACTCCCTGAGAATCAATTTGAAAACCCTGTTTCCAAAATACGTCTCGTGGAAACCCCGTTCCTTTAAATATGTCAAAGACTTAAACAACAATGATCAAAGAAAAAGAATCGATCATACATAATACGTTCATTAAACTGAGTAATCATCCTAAAATGTCTGTTTTCAGTAAAGACATCAAGAAAAACAAACTTTTTAACAAACGTTATACAGAAAAAATAATCCGAACAGGTTTCGAACCAACGGCGTTCCAAATTTCATACTAAAAAAGGTTGCGAGGTTAATCCTTTCCCATTTGAGCTATCGCTGCGGATGATGATATAAGGCGTTTGTTTACTTTATAAACATAGTGTATGCATGTATCGCTTTCTAAAGATGTTACCCTTTACACAATATTACGATACGAAAGTCAAATCACTACATCAAAATGGTTAAATCGAAAAAAGATCGTAAAGTTGGTTAAGACGTGGCATGAATTGAATGCGCAAATGAATCTTATAGTGTTTGTTAGAGAACACATAGAAAGAAGGAAAAGATACGACAGTTTTCCTGTATGGTCGCAAAATCTGTTTTGAATTTTGGTCAACTGGCAATTGAGTCTGAGAAAGGGTTTTTTGGTAATGAAAACTCATTTCGCCTGTCGAGAAGTGGTTATAAGAATTGTACGTCCTTTCGGACGTCCAATTAAAACCTAATAGTATTTATACTCATTAGAATAACCAATCTTGGCATCCAGACATACTTTAAAAAATTGAAATTGGAATGAAATGTCCCTTTAATAATTTGTATTTACCACTCAAAATACCTTGTGTTATCGATCTACTTTGCGAAAATCTAATCACCTGTGTGTTTGCCTTAATAGTGTAACCTTCGAATACCGTATCATGTTTGCAAACATGAGGTACCCAGAACGGTCCTGGCAAGATTAGCCTTGTAGTCTCCATTATCGTGGCTTCCAGGAAGGGGCAGGCTTGTTTGTCACTAATGCCTGGTTGTCTTATTGGTCCTATAACCGAGTCTATCTCATCCTGGAGTCGGTGTTGGTATTCAGGATAATTAAGAAGACAAATAACGATGTTTGGAATCACTGTGGAAGTCGTCAGGACTCCTAAAATGTAATCATAAACATAGGTATTTATTAGATCGACAATTATTATATCCGCTTGTTTAGTTCTTTTTGAAAAGTAAGCAATTACTGGGGTGCAGGTTTGTTGTCGATCTGATCTCTGCATAGCTTGATAATGAATATCATCTTATAAGAGCCAGGATCTATTAAGGTATTATATGACCAACATTGCTCCAGATCATCGTGTGTACATGCAATCTGATTAAAAAAAACACCTTGATCTTCTTCAGTCTTTTCTTTGCCTGTAGAAACTCTGGGAGAGTGGTAAGAATGTTTTCAATATGATGTTTAAAATTACTGAGGCAGTTGTCTGAAAGATAGGTTTATCAGCCTTGTCCCATATGGCAAAATGGAGTGGTTCGATTTGCAAGTAAGTGCATAGGTCACAATCGATGTTGATATGCAATGTATTTGTGTACTTTAAAGCACAGAAAATATAGATCCAAAAAGAGAAATCGCCGCTTATATCATTTTCTCCTTTTGCCTAAATGTTCCCCTGAAGTATGTTATATGTCTGTCTATACCTGTTACAATTTTCCAGTCATTTTCTTTTCATTTCGCTTGATAAGGACGAACGCATATGTTTCAATATGACATTGGCAGTTGAATACGAAATGACCAAAACCGGGTTAATATTTTCCTAATCAAGGCCTGGTTTTGACGTCCCTCTAGGAAAAACCTTGAAGGAACATTTAGGCTATTGATGAAAATACTGATAATCAATTAATAAGCATTTTGCCCTATTGTGTTCTGTACTAGATCTATACTGTACACATATTCTTTCTTGTACAATATCAATTTGGTCAATTGTAACCGTTTTCAAATAAAAAGGGTCGATTGTGTGCTGTTTCGGAAAGTGTTAAAGTGACATTTCACATATATTTTTCATCAATCTTACATTTACTTAAATCTGAAAGAGTATAATATTATTTTTTTATTTTCTTAAGACAATTTTGAAAATTTCAAGCCAAAGTACAGCGGCGTTTACGAGAAATACATGTATATTATTTGTGTTAGAACTAAGTGGGTTGATATATACAGCAGTTCAGATGTATGTTGACTCTGGCATTTCTGTCTTTACTTTAAAGGCGAGTTTTCGCTTCACAACAACAACTCCAAAAAAACTTTAAGCATGAATTTACATGTATACATGTACATACATAAAAATAACCAATCTTGGCACCAAGACGTACTTTACAAAATGAAATGGGAATGTGTTTTTTTTTTTATTAACTAGAAAAGTATACAAATTAAAACTATAAAAATTATCTCACCAGCGGTGAAAATATCAACAATTCCAACGTTTTTAATAATTTTATCTGGAATGGTATTGACTTCATCGTGCAACAGTTTATCTATTATTCCATTTTTTCTAGTGGATGAAGACTGACTGTCCTGAAAGAAATTTACACGTTTCATGACAGAGATTTACGTGACTTAACAACAAAAACAACAAAAACAAAAATTGCTGATAATATTCAATAGTTCTGTTAATACGCGAAAATTATTTAAATGGTTTGAAGTAGGAAAGACGAAATCGTCTACGGATATCCTGTATGTGGCGGATTTCTTAATAGAACAGGATAACAAGAGTTGTCCGCGGACAACGTAGCTCGCCTTCACGAGAGCTTATCACAAAAAAGGAGTTCAAGGTCAAAGGTCACTAGGTCATGGTCTCAAGGTCAAGGTCGTCGCATGAGGTATCCATATATGAAATATCAAGGCTCTATCTGTAAAACTGCATGAGATATAGGCCAGGTTAAAGTTTTTTAAAAGTAGGTCAAACTCCAAGGTCAAGGTCACTAGGTCAAAGTTCATGGTCTCAAATGAAAGGTCTTGACAGGAGGTATCCATGTGTGAAGTATGAAGGCTGCATCTGTAATAGCGCCTGAGATAAAGACCAGGTTAAAGTTTTTGAAGACGCGACGCTGACGCCGACGCTGACGCTGACGCCGACGCTGACGCCGACGCCGACACTAGGGCTGTGACATTAGCTCCCCGGACATAAAGTCCCGGCTCGCTAAAAACGGTACTTGCGATAGTAAACAGAATTGATTTTTCTCGCAAATGTTATTACTTTCAGATTCGATTTAAACGATCCATAACATCCAAATATTTCGCGCAACTTCGGGCATCATCCGTGGCAAAGGAAATTGATGAGGGTACCTATCGTCGATTTTTGTCGCCAAGGATGACGCCCGAAAATTGACGATGGTATACCGTCTTCAATTTCCATTGCCACGGATGACGCCCGAATCAACGTAATTCTGGGGTATTTCATATTAAAAGAAAGTGTTTTGACGTTCCAATTATAAAAAATGAGACATGGCAATCAGTATTTTGCTATGTGCTTTATTATATACAAATCCAATCAAAAATGATAATAAATCAACTCACCTTCACATCATAAAAATACTTGTCTTTGATCAGATTCGTTACTTTAACTAGAGAAGCAAGCCGCCGTTTGAAAAGTGGTAAATGTAGTAGAATTGGTAGAGTTCTAAGTATCAAATTGACTGCAGGGTTATAGAAGAACCCTGCGGCAGATACAAAATCTACATAGTTTTTACAGTCCTGGTCTGTAGCTTCTTCGCCAATCATCTGTGAAGAAAACATTTCATATTTGTGACCCGTCACTCTAAAATAGTACATGCCACGTTAGATAACCTACCATATCGTCTTTATATCTTTAAGATAAAGATGCTTTTCAAGGTAATTTGCCTTAAGCTATAATGTATATTAACGACATTATATGAAACTATTAAAAAAGTTATCTTTATACATGAAGTCATTTTAATTCAAGCTACAGTTTAATTTACAAATCAAAATAGAGAAATAATAACTCTTAAAAAATAGATTTTTTCCGAATATCTGAATTTTGAATCGAATTTGACATTTTTGGGGAGAGAATAATCATTTTGGTGTGTTAGTACAATTCAGTTTGGAACAGGCTAATATTTGGATGAGATTGATAAAACTTATACAATCGGAACTCATTAGGAGGTGTAATCGTATTCTCAACATCCCTCGATTGAAATAGTTGGCCACCTTGTACAAACTTTGTAATAATTCATTCACAACCGCAACGCCGAAATCATACCATACAGTATTAAGGGTTAAACCAGAAAACAATTGAAACAAACATTTATTTTAAGTCAATTACATCCTCGTGAACTTGTTTCATCAGATATGAAATTGACGTGATTTACCGATTGTTAATATTGAATTTCGCTTGAATTACCACGTTTAAAGCATTTGCCGTGTTTAATGACATCATTAACGTGCAAATATTTCCATGTTCTATAGGGATACGTCCGTAATAAGGCCGCGGTATCTTGAAAGCCCGCAGACAGCCGAAATGTGACGTTGAATAGTTTCGATTTTCAACGAAAACCTTGAATCGACAGCTTGTTAAAAGCTGTAGATACGAGGTTTTCTTTGAAAAGCAGCGATATAAACTTACCAGTATAGACATGACGTTAACAATCGATCTCTGTATCAACCAAGTAACTTCAAATTTGCTTTCTCTGTGATGTTCTATCTGGTCCAGTAATCTCTCTAACTCACGCTGAACAACATTTTCAAATTTCGCAATTCCGCTCCCATATAGATGTAGGCTCTTCTTAAAGGCTTTCCTCGCAGCACGATGTTCTTTGTCAAAGTTTCTAATTGTAATACTATCACTATATCCCATATGTTCGGCCATGAAGATTGTTGGCCTATCGTTTAAGACAGCACCTTGATTAACAAACGCATTTTGGATCAGTTCAACTTTGTTCAGTACCACGATTTTAGTTCCTAAAGTATTTATCTCAAAGATATCTCCGTACGTCTTGGCAAATTCGTAGAATTGGTGGTGCGCCTGACAAGGCTTGATCTGTAGAGCTCGACCGATAATTGGATAACCCCTCGGTCCAGGTATTTGTGTTGATGTTTGGTTTTGTTGTACGAATTTGTAGAACAAGTACAGGAGTAGCAGAATAATACAAACTAGAGCAAGGGAGTCATCCATTGTGAATACTTGTCTGAAAACGAATAAGGAAAATTATGGATTACAGCCCATCATTATCTACAAAACCCTTCGTGCTTTTTCAGGTGTCATCCGTGGCAATGAAAATTAACGAGTGATGGCCTCGTCAATGTCACGGTTGATAATTTCGTGATACAATACTTTCAGAAAATCTGCAATAATTTTGTAAATACTAGACTGATTTGAATTCGGTTTAAAGCTTAGATAGTGGACAGACGTCACGAATTAGATGGACGTGGTTGATTTTTGAAAAATTAACTGATAAAAAGTTATTGAAGATAAACCAAAATTTTTATCTTCAATAACTTTCTTATCAGTAGATTTTTCAAAAATCCAACACGTCCAGCTTATTCCTGGCATTTTCCACATTCTCTGCTTTAAACCGAATTTAAATCGGCCCAGTAATTACAAAATTATTTAAGATTTTCTGAAAATATTGTATAACGTGATTATCCACCGTGAAGGTTAAGACGTCATATTGCGGCAAGATGTGCTATACCAGGTCCTTTATTATAAGATATACATACCTTATTCTCCGAGGCTACTATGTTATATAGGAAGACTAATTCAGCAAAATTTAAACTTCGCACTGACTTTCACCTCAAACGCATCAAAAAGTAACACATTCCGACCATTAGTTCTTTTTTAACCTACCTGTAAGTTTGTATACACTTCTAAAATCGACAAAAGCTGGAACAAATTGATTATATACATATATTATAGATATATTATAAAACGTTTGTACAAGGGTTGTTTGATAAATTCGCGGAATTATTATTATTATTTCAAAATTGAGATACTTTTTCAAAGTATATGTAAGAGATACCTCCAATCCCAACAAAATGTCACAAAAGCCCGCGAATCCAGTTCAACAGATGACGTCATTTTTCTTCGAGAATTTTCTACTGCACGATCCTGAAAATACGGTCTACATGTAAACTTTAACAATAAAAACGGCACATTTTCAGAAAATGAATACACAATGTCAACAAAGTATAAGCTTGGTCTCCATGGTTCTTGCGAACACGGTTATGGTGCTCTGGTACGATCATCATTTCCAAATTATTTCATAACTGACACAGAGCAACGTCGCGTATTTTGGTTGCTGCAAAAATAGAAAAAAAGACATTGCGGTGGGTAAAATTTATCATCGTTATATCTCCATACATAATTTTCCATACCGTACATATGTAATCCCTTTATTTTGAACACAAAATGAAAAATTGAGGAGCGAATTCTGCGAATTTATCAAACAAACCTTGTACGTTTATGTAATAAGATGATGAACAGAATGTCTTACGTGTCATTAAAGTTTCAAGTTTCAAAGTTTGTCCCTCTAACAACTTCTTGTGACTAAACTATTACAGCTAGCAATATGAGGCCATGATAAAAAGAATGTGCGTGGTTCAGGTTACCAGGTCGTCCCTAGCATGGGGCTTAACCTACAGTTTTGTCATCAAAGCAAAAAAAAAATAATAATAATAATAATAAAAATGTTAGAAAAAATAAATAAAAAAATGAATAACTTAACCACGCAATGGCAAAGTTGTCTGTAAGGCAAAGTGACTGTTAGCCTACTATACGAGTAAGTGACATCGTGCACTGAGCCGTGATTGATGCCATATGTGTATATAAAGCCTCTCTTACAACCCGTCGTGCGTCTTTTTAAATCGTAGGTTTAAAACTCTGCAAAAATCGCACGATTTATAAAGACGCACGACGGGTTGTAAGAGCGCCTCAAAGAATTGTCCGGTCAATTCTTTGCTACGTGCAGTCTGCGTCGTGGTTGCGTCCATCAAAATCGTACGTTGCACGACTAAACGTACGTTTTAGACGCAGACCGCACGCAGGAGCACGTACGACCGGTTGTAAAAGAGGCTTAAGACAGCGCAGAAACTTTAATTTTGATGCAATCTTCATAAAAAGGGAAAACATAAATAGATCTAAATAGTCATGTACATGTAGAATCGTTCTAGAAATTCGTGCAAATCGTTTATGAATTGCTATTTAATGCGTGGTGTCCATTTCTGCATCGCCTCTCGTTTTTTTTTTCAAATTCACGGTACGGAAACTACAGAGACAGAGCCAATGGCTCTGCTACTTAAATCCTCTGGGGCGCTTCCGGTCACGTGCGGCTCTGTCTCTAAAACCACGATTTTTACCGTTGGAATGTACATGAATACATGATGTAAACAAGAAAAAATCGCATAGGGTCGACTCACGACAACAATAACCCTGTGAAAACCCTGCCGACTTTAAAGCGCACAGACTTAGAACAGGCAGATAAATGGTCTTTGGGGAGCATGACATTCCCGGTTTTTCGATTTTAAGCACCAAAAGAAAAAAATTGAACAGCAAAGTTGAACACTCACCTGTTTTTGTCAAAAAATCGTGATCCCAGAGACAGAGCCACACATGGCCGGAAGCGCCCCAGAGGATTTAAGTAGCAGAGCCATTGGCTCTGTCTCTGTAGTTTCCGTACCGTGAATTTTCCACGAACTTTTGCATCGCCCTCGTTTTGACACAATCTTCCTTTGTCTCAATTTCTCGGTAAAGGAAATAAAATCAGACATTATTTGATTTAAAAAAAAGTGTTATTGTCACATAATTGGGTTGCTTCTATATTTTAACGTATGAAATTCCATCGTCTGGCTTTAGTTTAATATATTACATGTCTGGATGGGTATTGGTTACATTCTATATTTCAAAATGTATTATTTAAATGACTTTGCAAAAAGTTTCACTGTTTTTCATGTGGAGAGTTAAAACAATATATCACACCTCGGTCACAAATAACAAAGTGGCGTCGGGCGGCGAGATTTCTGAAAAGTTTAGTAAAACCGTTTTGAAAACTGTAGCACATCATTGATAGGGTTTGATTTGATCTATTAAACCTGAAATGAATCTTCGTTTTCATGTTAAATAAGACGAATTCATCTTAAAGAGAATTGTCTAAGAAAAACAATAGCAAAAATTGCGATGAAAAAATCAACCCCTAACCTGAGTTATAACCTGATAAAGATACGTGATTTACAGGTGCGCGTAAAACGAAACTGAAATTTACCTATATGGATGATGACGTCAATTGTTCAATCCCATTATAGCCGTCTTAAACTTACATGTATAAACAGTCAACTTTAACTTCAAATTGCGGTGACGTTGTAAAAGCAAAAATGTTAAATAAAAGTATTTTATGGGGTTTATCATCTGGCCATTAAATTGGAGGAAAAATGTGACATTTTTTCGTGAATTTGAATAGTAAAATTCAGTTATATTTACATGCCGTGGTCCAAAAATTCTCTAGTACTATAACTCAGGTTAGGGCTTGATTTTTTCAACGCAATTTTTGCTATTGTTTTTCTTAGACAATTCTCTTTAAGATGATTTCATCTTATTTGACATGAAATCGAAGATTCATTTCAGGTATAAACAGTTTCGTAATTTCGGACAAACAATAGGATGTCTTTTGGTACTGTTATAAGATTTCGTAACTACTCGTTTCTCTTTATCGGGATTTGGGCCTTGTCCCTCATTAGTAAATTATTTTGAATAGATTATACTGTATAAATGGACATCGAGTCGTGAGCCGTGACGAAAGGTTACGGTATATTCCAATACATGTAAATAGGGAGGGAGTGCCTTTTTCCACTGAATAAAAGCGAACAATGACAGGTATTGCGTGCTGTACGTGATGCCGTGTGAGTTCAGTGGTTGTATCCGGGTATAATTTCGTCGATTTATTACAGGGAGACGGGTTCGAGCCACATATTTCTATAATTCGAAATCCCTCTTCCCCCGTCAATTTAGACTCGCTGATCTTTTATCATTCACAGGTCGTTGTCTATATTTAGTTATTGTCAACCAAAATTAACCAGGGACAACTTAATTTTCGTGCGCAAAGTCCGTTATTTGAGCGTCTTAACAAAACATTGCCAAAGTTGGGTCATTACATTATGCAAATGTCCCGGGTTAATCTTGCTGAACAACACCGACGGTTTATCAAAACATAACGGTAAACCCAGTTTATTTTTAGAACAAAATGCATTGTCATTACAAAACACTTTGTGAAATATCGGGCGTCATCCGTAGCAACGGAAATCGACGAGGGTATATCTTGTTAGCTTACGTTGTAACGACGCCATAAGATGCAGGTAGAGTTCCTCTTTTTATCAAATGATCGGCTGTAATCCTTAATGGTTAGTAAAAGAAATATAACTGCATACACGGTACGGAAAATCCAGAGAAAGGAATCCAATGGTTCCGGATAAAAAATCTTCATGGGATGTCTATAGCTGGCTACCGTTTTTGGTACATTTTTTCACTTTGTTGTCAAATTAATGTCTTTTGGGGCTTAAAAGCAAAGAAAAGGCGACTCAAAACAGACATTATAAATGACTGTAGCGGAGCATGAAATTCTCCTTTTTTCGCGTATTCAAAATCATCAAAAGGAAATAATTCGACAACAAAGTTGAAAATGTACTAAAAATCTGAAAATAGAGCGCCCCCCCCCCCCCCCCCTCGAGATGTCACCACAGGATTTTCTGTGTTGAGTCACTGGCTCTGTCTTTGGGGTTTCCGTAACGTAATCATTTGGAATTCGGTTGACAATTCAAAGAAAGAGAAACTGCCAGAAGTGTCTTTCAAAATAGGGAGTGATTTTATCTGGTTAACCGTGACGTAATTTCGGACAAACAAATAATATTTCGTGGGTGTTGTTATAAAATCTCGTTACTACGGCTTGATTCAAGCCGTAGTTACGAGTTTTTATAATAACACCGACGGTTTATCAAAACATAACAGTAAACCAGGTCTATTTTTAGCACAAAATTCGTTGACATTGTCTCCTAGAGGTACCTTTGCTGCTTTGATAATTACACGACGAGACAAAACAACAACTACAATGGCAAAAGCTTTTTTAATAAATCTGTTTATACATATTTGGTATGACTTCTGTTTGAAGCTAAGATGTTGTAAAATTATCAGGGATTGCTCGGTTGTGGATAGTCCTTTTAACAAAACACAAAGAAAAATTTATTGACAAATATTTTTGCCCGCCAATAACTGTTCATGGTACGATGTTTAAAATATGCATCACAGAACAAATCCCCGGTATTTTTGTCCTTCTGTTCTTCAACCATTCTCAAACTCGTCACGTATTAAAATACTCTTTGTTGTTGTTGTTGTTGCTCTTGTTGTTGTTGTTGTTGTTGTTGTTTCTTAACATGGTTCCTCGGCGTGTCTTATCCTATTAGTATTTTAAGTTGTTTGTTTTTTTTTCTCCTCACGAAAACGCTTGCCGACCTTTATAAAGTTACATGATGTTATACATTTATTCAGTTACACATATTCACAGACGATTCTATAGATGCTGTCACATTCGCGATCAAACCACTGTCTTGGGTAATTTTCCTCAACCGTGCAAAGATCATGAGTTCTGTTAGACGGCTCACCCGATTTCCAATTATCATAATCACGTGGTCCAAACTCATAACTGTATGTCCATGGTGAGCTAACGTTGATTCGGCGACCGTTCATCCAAATTGTCTTGCTTCCAACCGCATTCTGATTCAAAAATACATGCAGATCATTTGTTTTAAGTTGTGTATTGATATTAACCACGAAGCTGTCACGAGAATTACAGACTTTTCCTGCTTCAACTCTGTTCCCTGTATTATCGTGAAGATAGAAACAAAATCCATTGTCAGTTTTATTAAATCTTGCAGGACAACCATCGCCCATACAGACTCGAGAATCATGTTCTGTTGTTATGACTTTAGAGGCATCTTGAGGACAGAATGCAGGACCGCGTCCACAGTGTCTCGATCGTCTAACCATCCCAAATTGTCCCCGGGTTGTTACTGCACATGTCGACCACGTGCTCCATTCTTCACACCGAGACAGTAAACAGAGTTTGTCCAGAATATTGTTATTGTCATTTGTCATAGCAGTCCCTAGTAAGCGTAGTAGCGGGTTTTTGTACACACGTCCCAGGTTAAGAATGGACTCCCCACTGTACGTGACATCAGTTGATACTTCAATCTCCTGGCAATCCACTTTGCCTTGTCCGAAAGTGTAGCAAAAAACACAAGTCATGAATAAAAAGTTCATTGTTTAACTTCTCGATAGTATCTAAAATTATTATAAACAATCTCTCCGTGAAAACAAGTGATTGTTTCTATAAGTACTGACTGAGTTTTATACATAAGAGTCGGGATTTGGAAAAAGGGCCTCTTATTTGTGCGCACAGAAGATCTGGATTAATTTCATTTAAGAGTTAAGTTCACGTTTTTTTTACATACGCAGAGGCTCAAAAGTACGTAAACGCATAAATACGTTTAAGTATTTTGTGGGTCTCTGCGAATGTTAACGATCGAATATTACGTGACTGTTTAAAATAAGACTTTCGGAATTGTGATAAATATGACGAAATAGGTTGAAAAATATAAGCCGGTACAACCATGAAAAGGTACCGGATTTTACCAGCATTTTGTCTGGAAATCTATATATTTCTAAGCATTGGGGCCTATTTTGTCGGTTCAATTGAATTGAATTTTCAATAATTTTATCAAGACATATACTTTTTAGCTGTGGGCGTTGGTGTCATTTCTTCGATATGTATCATTTCTCTGTCTTTTTGATGTCAATTTCAGTATGAGAAATAGAATAAATACGAGGGACGGTCGGAAAGTAGTTGGACTTTTCGTGCTGCTGTCTCTCCATTTGCAACTCTATAAACACATTATATATTGGCGGAATCTACATCCATTTGCCAATAACGTGGTCAGTTTATTTTCAAAGATAGTTGTATATATACAATATTCTGTCCACTTATATGTGATAGGGGTTTACTGTACCATAGGCAATTTGTTAGAGGAACAACAAGGGTAACTCAAACAAACGAACATTCTAACCATTTTAATCGCGAAGAAGTTAAGTTTTTGAACTACATTATTACTGGAGATTAAATGTGGGTTAATAATTCCGAACTTGGGATAAAAACTCAGTCAAAGCAGCCATGAAAACGAGCTGGTTCCCCACCCATGAAAAGATTAAGATGTTACCTTCGGCTGGTAATCATGTTTGTTGCTTTTGGGGATTAACGAGGATTGATAGTTAGTCATTTCATGTCAAATGGTAAAAACTGTCATTGCCAAGTAAAATTCTGAAGTAAGTCATAAAAACAAACAATAAATGCTGAAGTAAACGCGTCCCAGATTAGCAAAGAAAAATGTTTTCTACTTCACGATTACGCACGCTCCCATACCACCGCATCTACATTGGAGAATTATCAACTATTACCCATGACAAAAGTTGTTTTACTCTTCTTATAGCCCAGACCCTACCCCATATGACTCTTATTTGTGTCTAGAACTGATGAAAATGCTTGCTGGGAAGAAATTTGAGACCAGGGCGCCTTTGATACCGGTGGTTACACAGTACCTTATACAGTGGGTCTACGTCATGGTTGATAGCGGGAAAAGTAAAGCTCCTACTAACATGGCAAAAATGCATAGACATAGATGGACAATTTGTTTAAACAGTGTAGAAAGAATTTTGTTAAAAAGTTAAATGGTTTTAGAGAACTAGTCAAAAGTCCAACTACTTTCCGACCGTCCCTCGTATGCTCGGAAGAACTGGTCTCCAATGCTATAAATACTTTTTTCCACGTCCCGGCTAGTTTGTAGTTTCAGAATACAAGTATGGTGTACGATACACACCATCAAGTTATTTAAAATGTTTGCTAATAACACAACGCGGCCAGTTTTTGTTATATGTATTTGAATACTGCTGCGGGCTGCGTTGATAAAGATATCATCGCTTTTCAATTTGTTTTTAGCTGCAGCCGCGAGGTTTTTGTTGAAAACTGCCATACGATGTTAATACAGTTTAGCGCTTATATGGAATCTTCCTATTAAGGGATTAATTAAATGTGTGTTTCAGTTCTATATCCTTTTTCTTCCTAGACTTGCCAACCTTTATGTCCCTTAAACTCTGTCGTGGGGGCAATGCATTATCTACGACCAAAGATAAAGGCATTTTAGCGGTGGTACCAATCTATCATGGTTCTGTTTCCCATGTCTAGATTATGTCTAGATAACGAAAGACAACTCCATGTTTCCATACTTTCTGTCATTACGATATAAGTGAAATTTCCTTTCAAACCAGGATGTACCATTCGGTTCCAGGGTTCAAGTTCACCCTTTCCCAAATAGTGCTGTATTTTGACGGCTCGAAAAGAAAATGACTGGGAAAGCATTGAGGCTAAAGGAAAAAATGCTGATAACCAGCATTTTCACCTTTTGCCTCAATATTTTCTTAGCTGTAATATACACATTTTCTTTCAATAGCAATTATTTTGTCGTTTGCAACTGTTTTTTAAATATGACCGTCCAAAATGTTGGGTGTTGGCAATGAGGCAATCCTTTGTAACTACGACACAATGAGTTATAGACGATAAAATATGAATAAATGATCCTTAAGATAAAAATATCAATGTCAGGGCATGGAAAACATTATGGGTGAAGGGGAAATTGTAATTAAATGCTGCTTTGCATAGATGTTTGCAGTTTAACATGTTTTGAAGGCGAAAGAACACCGTGGGTTTTCTGAATGTGATGGATATTTTCAATATCATATTCTAAAAAGAAATTATTGGCCCTTCATATACAATTTTTGTGCTGTTTCAATGAACCACCAAACCCAGAAAATCCATAACATTTTTATTTCTACACCGTCTCTGCTTTAAAACAAATGAAGCTCGGCCACGTATAAACAGAATTATTGAAAGGTTACTCTTATGGTTGTTGTTTTTGTGTCACGTGATTTTCCAATGTGTCCGACGTCTCGCTAAAGGGATCTTTGGAAAACATTTAGATAATAATCAATATTTTTGTTTTCTCTCAATATTTTCGAAGCCATGACATACAGATTCTGACGTCTGCATCTCCTTTGGAATTTTAGCAATCTGAAAGTTTGATATTTTATGACGATAAAATATCTTTAAGATCATTTTTTACAATTCCGTTTTATTTTATCAGACACACCAGTCTTGGAATCTCTGTTCACCTTTTCGTTGCTCGATCAACAGTTCTAGTTTCCTTTCGCTTTAGTAAAGTAATTGTGACGAGGAAGATCGAGAACCCTTTTTAAAGAGCTTATCGTCTGTGTTATTGCAAAACCTCGTATCTCCTGTAGCTTTAATCAAGCTGGAGATACGAGGTTTGCAATAACACTGACGTCGTTCATTCCTCTTCTACTCTAATGGTTAAAGTCATAATAGCTGTCACGATTGAAGTTTTTTCTGTTACCGAGTTCTTATTATCTGATGATATGAGCAAAGCCTATTCCAACTGCATAAAACCAATAAAACCAGTTTAAGAATGGTACATTAATTGGTACATTTTCCCTTTCTTGCAATGTATGTCAGTATGTCATGTTTACAATGTCAATGGCGAGTCGGAATTATCCGAGTCGTGAGCGCTTATAAGCGAGCGTCTACGGAATCTATTTTTAAATCGAGTGGAATGACGTCAGAGAATAAACAGTAAAAATTTAAAAATTTGAAATGTCTCTTTAAAAGATACCTTTTGGGAAGTGTGTAGCAACCCTAAACGGTCTGCGAAGAAAGCACAGACTGATCAGGATCAGAACTGTTGACACTAAGTTGATACTCTGGATTCACATGTTTTTCCTATCACACTATATATTATTATCTAAATACGGACATCGTTGGCGCTTGCTAAATGTGACCTGTCTCTCGAAATATTGTCTTCTGTTGACCTCATCGAAGCATGCTTTTAGCATGGCGTGTCAAGCAGAATCTGACCCTTTCCCATTTAAAACCTTGTTTTGATGTCATCATAAGAAGGGATTGAGAACACATTGAGGTAATAGGAGAAAATCTTGATAACAAGCAATTCCCCCAGTTGCTTAGATATTTTCTCAGTTTTATTTGATTAAAAAAATCCTATCTTAACGTGCATAGTTTGTCGTGTTTAAAACTTTCAAAATAGAATATCAAACTTATTGTCATCGGGGAAAGAGTGAGGCATGACTATTGAATTAACTTCAGTTGGTTAACCGTTTCCCATACAAGACCTGCTTTGGACTTCATTTTTGCAAAAACACAGGAAACATTGAGACAAAAGAAAGGAATGCTAATTGTTAGCAGTCTCTCCTATTACCTAGATATTTTCTATGTCATATCGTAAATAATTCACATTTCCAATGGCATTTGTTATGCAGTCTTCAAACGATTTTAATTGAGAAGAATTTTATTTTTTGTCATTTAGGAAAAGAGTTGAACATTTATTCGTAACCAGGCACGTACAGAAATCCCATGAAAATCGGAATGTTTCAAATTTTTTACCCGTCGCACTATAGAGGAAACTTCTGCAAAGTATAAAAGTATAGACAATATCCAGCCTGTGCGGACTGCGCAGACTGACAAGATTCGAGACTCATAACTCGTAGGTAATTTTCTGGGCCTCGAATAATTTCTCTATCTTCCTATGTGTTCATTTTCTAAATGCAACATCTAGTTAACGTCTGTTTAGTAGGAGTCGTTTCTCGAAATTGTGTTTTATGAACTTCCCGTAAATTCCCTTTTAGCGTGACGTGTCACTTTTATTAGATACCTTTGTATCGCATGATCGCCCGACTATAAACGAATATTTACGGCTTTTGCAGGTACCCAAAATATGTAATATATAAATCTATATATAGACACAATTGTAAACACCCAGCAATCTTTTGAGCGCCGTGGAAAGTTAAAATGTCAATATACATGAGCTTATTGTTGGTAAACAGCGCATGGTTACTCGCTTGAAATACAGTATTTCTGAATCTTTTTGCTCATACTTTAATACTGTAAACCCTTTTTTGGCAAATTGGCAGGTTTTTTGACAGCTATTATAACTTTAAAATTAAATGTTTTCATTCTACACATCTTTTTCTTGCGTAACAATAAAATGGTTTTGGTTTCAGTAGAAGATCGAACACAAAGTCGTCACTTCTCGGGTCGCACGTGCCACATTTACCCAGTACAGGTGACAGAGTATATTTGTGAAATATGTTCGCCACAAACAAGAAGATTCTAGATGTAGCAAACTCCATACCCAGACACCTTCTACGGCCGACACCGAATGGTATCCAACTGAAACGAACAAAAACAGAAACAAATATTATTCAGGGACGTCGGAAGCAACTTAATAGGGGGATGATCAAGCCCCTGTCCGGACCAGCGTTTGAACATCGGATTGGCTTAATTGAATTTTCCCTCACTTTTCAGTGTAAAATAAGAGTTATTCGTCATTTTACCCAACTTTGGAGGAGAGCTTGGCACACCTACCCCCTCATACCTTTCCCTCTTGCTTCGGTCCTGTTATTAAGATTAAGGCATCAATTTACGGTGTATCGTTTTGGGTAAAATGAATTCATTTATCGTCCGAAAAATATTATTTTTCATCGGACGGGATTTTTTTTTGTTGTTTTCGTCGGAAGAATTTAATATTTTGTCATGTGACTTTTTTCTTCTTTTTTACATATAGATCTATGACGACATACCTTCTGAGACCAGAAGGGGCGAGGCTCGTTCTGGCTTGTTTTGCGATTTACTAGTACTTTATACGATCCATTGTATGTACAATGTTGGTGAATACTGCCCAGATGTTATTACGGAAAGTGTTGTGTAATCGTTACCTTTTGATATAAATATGGTCGGTAGGTAAAAGTTTGTCATCTTCACCAAGAAACCTGTCTGGTCGGAAAGTCCAGGGGTCGCCCCATATACCCTCGTCATGGTGAATAAACTGACTGTTGGCTATTATCTGCGGAAACGATGTTAGTGCATTTAGAAACAATCCATTCACAAAATAATCCAGTTTAGATGATTTCCTTGACCAATTAAACAAGCTGTTAGACAGGCCGACCATCACTCTTCGTTTAAAACCTCGTAACAGCAGCTTAAATCAAGATGTAGTAACATGGTTTTAGATGTAACACGATGTAAAGCTATATCAAATGAAGGAAAAAAGAGACGTCTCCCACATGTCAATCCTTATGCTTCTTACATGAATAACGCATTCGTCGAAAATCTATTTCATCGCTGCTTAAGGTAGTCTACCCCTAATGAGATTCGCGCGACGTCGGAATTATTCGGGCGACGTCGAAAACATTCGGCAGAGAAATTTTCCACCGCCGAATGTTTACGACCGCGCCCGAATAAGCTTGGATACGTAAAGACGACGCTTGAAAGAAATCCGATATATAAGTTATGACAAAATGGCCACATAACGGGTATTCTACCTTTACTTAGAATTGGGGTTTAACTAAAATGTAACTCACGCTGGAACATAGTTTTTTGGCAGACGTTTTTGAAATAAGAAATTTGTCAGAGAAAATGACATGTATATAATGCAAGAATGATCGTGAAGCGTAAAAGGAGAATAAATGAAAAACAAAATCACCAGAACAACAAATACGGAGACGACAAAAACGGGAAAAAAGAGATAAATGAAGAAGAATAACAAAAACAGGAAGGATAAGAACAAGAGAACAAGAAGAAAACCAACAACAACAACCAGAACAACAATAATTATATTTGCAAACTTGTGAATTTGCAGGTATGTGAAATCCCTCGAACACAACATCTTGTTTACATGAGTGTGGTAGCCAGAAGGGATTAGGCGTAATATACCTCAATGTTTCCATAATAACTGCTTGTGTAAAGTGACAGCTACTTTTGTCACGAATATTAGGCGGTCTGTCACTACCTACAATGTTGTCTAACTCTTGTTGAAGCTTTGTTTGTATATCTGGATGGTTCACCAGACACAATATAATACAGGGAAGAACGCTCGCTGTGGTTAATGTACCTTTAAAGAAACAACCCAAGTTAAAATACAGAGCCACAGATAATAATGGGATATGTCATTTCAAAACGAACGCAAAAAATCTTTCAATCTTCATCAAACACTATAATGTGGGTACCCATTTAAATCATCTCGTCGAGACGATCCAAATGAGGACCCACAACACAAGGTCTGAATTTGAAATAACATATTTACAATGTATTTACCCCATCATATTTGTTCCTCTAAAATAACACATGTATATCTAGTAAGATACATGGTGTGCTAGCTCCGATTGGTAAGCAAATATGCAACAAATTCTGATCGTACTCTGTGAGTTTGATGCCCTGATAGATAAATGCTAGATTTTCTAATCTGTGCAGTTAAGGTAATTCATCCATAGTGAGATGCTGCAACTTTGGATGTCTTCTGTGGCGATGAAAATTGACGATGACATACCCTCGTCAGTTGCCTCGGCAATTTCCGTTTCCAATAATGACGCCCGAAGTCGCACGAAATGTATGACATTTAATGATGGATAGAATGGCTTAAACTATACGAGTAGTATTTGTGTCATTTAAAAATATTACTTACCCGCCGAAAGTACATCGGTTAAAATGATTGCTTTAAGAACTTCATCTAATAGGTAACCCTCCTTTTCAGAGTTCTTGTCTTGTTCCAACATTCTGTGGACGAACCCAGCATCTGATTTGATTCCCCCGCCATGGCGCTAAAAGTTTCAGACAAATTGACATTGGGATTAAAGAGGTCATGAACTGAAACTAAACATACTATTAACCACGACGCGGAAAGAAACATAATTACAGAGTTGGAATTCTAAATGGAATAGTAAGATTTGTATGATGTTTTACACTTTGGTACATGTTAGCTAAATGCGCTTGAATATGCGTTTTGCACGTACATAGGTCACCAACATTAAAGGAGAACCTGCTAGGCTGTCGAAATTGCAAATGGCACAAAAAATACAAATTACAGAAATAACGTTTGAATTTACCAACCTGAAGGGGTAGATCATTTATGTCCAGCGATTAGAGACATCGAGCTCTATGTACGGTATACGAGGGACGGTCCGAAAGCAGTTGGACTTTTGACTAGTTCTCTAAAACCATTCAACTTTTTAACAAAATTCTTTTTACACTGTTTGAACGAATTGTCCATCCATATCTGTGCATTTTTGCAGTCTTCGTAGCAGCTTTATTAATCCCACTATTAACCATGACGTAGACCCACTGTATAAGGTCCAGTGTTACAGCCGGTATCAAAGGCGCCCTGGTCTCGAATTTCTTCCCAGCAAGCATTGTTTCAGTTATAGACACAAATTAAAGTCAAATGGGGTGAGATCTGGGCTATAACTAGGGTTAAATATTAAATATTATCATGTGTAATAGTTGATAATCTCCACTGTAGATGCGGTAGTATGGGAGCATGCGTAATCGTGAAGTAGAAAACAATTTTTCTTTGCTAATCTGGGGCGCGTTTACTTCAGCATTTATTCTTAGATTTTTCTGAATTACTTCAGTAGTGTACTTGACAATGACAGTTTTTACCATTTGACATGAAACCAGTAACTATCAATCCTCTTGAATCCCCAAAAAAGCAACAAACATGACTACCAACCGAAGGTAACAGCTTAATCTTTTCAGGTGTGGGGAACCAGCTCGATTCCATGATGGCTGTGACTGATTTTTTTATCACAAGTTAGGAATTATGAACCCTTATCTAATCTCCAGTCAAAATGTGGTTCAAAAACTCAACTCCTTGACGATCAAAATGACTAGAATGCTCTTTTGGTTTTGGTTACCCTTGTTATTCCTCTAACAAATAGCCTATGATACACAAAACACATATCACATATAAGTGGACAGAATATTGTATAATTATATACAACTATCTTTAAAGAAATAAACCGACCATATTATACACTATTATTGGCAAATGGATGTAGATTCCACCAATATATAATGTATTTATACAGTTGGAAATGGAGCGACAGCAGCACGAAAAGTCCAACTACTTTCCTACCGTCCCTCGTACAAATCCGAGTCAATGAATATCGTCAGTACCATTTTTATTGTCCTTGTTTTTGTTTTCTAACGATTACTTGTGCCAAACCTCCAAACATCAATTACGTACATGTAAGAGGTACGTCATTTGTGCTCAGCAAGATTCGGCATCTAATGTCAGGTGCATGGTACATGTAGGTCAACTTAATTTAATTTTATAAATAAACGAAAGAATCTATGGTATTCTATAGTTGATAATTTATACGCATATGTAAGTGTTCAGTGCTTAAACAAATTAATTCCATGCAGTCGGTTGTACGATGTGTTCAATTGAAATACCGCGGGTGGGGGTGTCTCGTTGACCTTGACCTTGTCTCGTTTTGGAGTTAAAATAGAATTTGTAATCACGCTTTTGAAGGATTGGTCTATAGCAAAGGAAAAATAGTTTTTCGACGTGATTGAGGTTTTCATGCATTGCAAATTGTTTTTTCCATGTAAAAATTGGGTTCCTGGATAGTTCGGAAGCATAACAAATCTAGCATGAGCCCCTTTAACGCTGGACATCTGCATAGGTAATGACGCTATTGCAGCAATGTTGGTCGCTTATATAACGGACTTAGCCGACGAAAATTAAATTGTACCGGGTAAATTTTGATGGGCTATGTACATAATAACGAAATACAACATATCAAACCTACTGTATTTCTACATAATTATGATTGTTCGATTTCTATATATGTCTTAAATCAGTAAGATTCCAATCAACGCATGTAAAGGGCTAGATTCAAGAATAGCTAACCATGGCCGTGTAGAATGGTATTTTCATAAACTTTCTAAATCTCATTGGTGACAGCGTTTTTGTACAATATGTTCTTGACCATTATCAACCACATCACAAACGTTTTCTGGATTTTTTTAATCATTCCATAGAAACGACCTTGAATACCCCCTTTTACGCCAAAATAACACATTTTCGTTGATTTTTGTAGTTTTTGAAGTTGGGCCCCTAAAAATATACTCGCATGCATGCGACACCACAATTTTTCTATATATGTCAAATTATGCCCATCGGCAATTGTCATAAAAATATTAAGGAGTCGCATGAGTGCGAAAAGAGTCTTGGGGACTTTCTTAGAGGAAAAATAGTAAAAAGGTGACATTTTAGCACAAAAAGGGGTATTTAGGTTGCAATTTCCGGAAGAATCAAAGAGATTCATAAAACAATTACATCGTGGTTGATAAGGGGAAAGAACAAGCTGTACAAAAAAGTTGTGGTCGATGATATATTCAGACATTTTCAAAACGTTATTTCACTTGGCCATTTTAGCTATTCGTGAACCTAGCCCTTTGTTTTGAATTTAAAAGGCATGTCCTCTTATACTTTTAGTTTTTAGAATTCTAGAGCAAGAAAAAATTTGTAAAAATGCAATACAATGCTATAACCGAACCATAGAAAATATTCTTTTTTTAAAAAAGAAGATGTACATGAAAGATACTCTGTAATGATTCCTTTGCTGTAAGCACTTTGTTTAATCTTCTCTTGTAATACGGCAGGTTGACCAGGCTTGGTAAAGTAGAAAGCAAAGTGTTTGTAAAAGCATTCAAGAAAAAATCTTCCCCTGAAGTAAGATCGTAGATCTGACTGCACTGCCGGTCTGTAGCGATACTCCCTGTTAGCTGGTGAAAGAAAGAAGCGATAAAAGATACCAGATTGTTGCTGTTGTTTTAAGCCTGATGCGTTATTATAAATTTTAGAGTGACATATCAGGTTAAAGCCAACAACCACAGAGACAATCTCAACAAAAACAATTAAAAGCCTGGATCTAGAAAAACGTCCCTTATAGCATTTGCGAACAACATGGTTCCAGGTCAGCCGGCGTATATACGCAGTCTGACCAGGAACCATGTTGTTCTCCAATAGCTTTCTCATGGTCTGTAGCAACCATATGAGAGTAACGTGGATTCTGGCTAGACTGCATCTAGGTACTGATTGATCTTGAAACATGGCTGTCGCAAATGCTATAATGGACGTTTTTCCAGATCCTAGCTCAGATTTTTCAAGAATCAAGACAGTTACCAGCATTACAGAACTCGTCACTAGATTCTAAAGGTGATTAAATATTCGCGTATTTTACCCAATACAGTATGAACTAAAATAAGCGAAATATCCATGTTTACTTACAGACTTTAAACATTATGGTAATATAATCATTCTATTGAAGAAAACAGAATTCTACTTACTAAGATTGACATCACATTTATTGTCCACTTCTGTAATATACCTACAACTTCAAAACCAGCGTCGTCAGCTTGAGATTCTATCTTATCAATCACTCGCAGTATCTCGCCCTGGAATTGTGTCTCAAAGTCCGCACATCCACTGCTAGATGAGATCAGAAGTTTTGTGAAGACCTTTTTCTCAAGACGATGTCCCTTGTCATTGTCTCGAAATGATAATCTTTCTAGCAAGTCTAGTTTACTTCCGACAAACAGGCTTGGTCTATGGTTGAACAATTTACCCTCATTAGCGAATGCCTTATTTATCATATCAACAGTATTCAAAACAACAATGTTTGTGTCCAATAGTTGTACTTGATACAGTTTCCCATATTTCAAAGCATATTCTTGTATCAGTTCACGTACATTTTGGCGTTTAAAATAAAGCGATGATCCAATGAAAGGAATCCATTTCGGCCCAGGTGGACACTGGCTTTGCACGTTAAACGTTCGATAAATACACAACAATAGAGCAGAAAGAAAACAAATGACAATCGTAATCAGCATAGTCGATGGTCATAGAGTATCATGTTTCTAATCAAGAAAGGAGAAAAATGAACATTAACAACAGCAACAAAAACACCATCTGAAAAATGAATACAAAGAAGAATTCAGAATTATGCTAAAATTCACGAGAAATTTTCTTTTAGGATTAACCGTTATCGAACATGATCACGATGCACATTCCATACTTGTTACCAATTTATTGACTGCATAATCGAAAAATATTTGAAATTATCAAACATGTGTCACGTAATTCCGCACCGGATATTAGCTAAGAAGTGTTATTAGTGTATGTCAAACACAGAACATCGGAAAAATACTTTGATAATCCATGAACAGTGTCTCTTTCAAAATAAGATATTAACTGAAATAAAACGGAGGCAAGTGAACAGTTGACTTAACAACCAATATTTGAAAAAGGGTTACAAGTATTAAAGTTTAGGACCTATACAATGTAACCCTTTCTGAACTACATCTTTTCACATTCATATAATTTACACCCGAAACACGACACCAAATCTTAACCCTTGTCCTGCCGAATTTAAATTTTGTTTAAAACAAGTGGTCCACTTCAGAAACACTTTATTCAGTTTGTTCTGAGTTTTTTGCTACAATTACTGAATAGAAAGTAGGTATTATATGCTAAGATCAGGCTGCACGTCTTTGCAGGCTTACCTTAGTCTTTACAGCCCGCGAAAGCTTTGATTATGACAGAAACAGCATAGGAAGTGTTAAATATGCGTAAATAAAATACTGTTGTACTTTTATCTATCAAAATCCTTTTAGTTAAAATGTTAAACACGATATTGTACTGTAAATTTCATCCTTTTCATTTTTTACATGTACTCCACTTTCTATGTCATTTGCATTGGAATGGAGTAAATCAATTACAATACACTGCCCGTATGATTCTTGTAATTGCTAATGCTGCAGCTAGTCGTAATTATGAGTTCCAAAATTACGAATACGTTGAAATACGATCAAAATACAATCAAATTGCTTGGTTGGAGATGAATTTTCAAGCTGACGCAATTTAACATTTGATGTCCTTTAGGCTAGAAAGCAATGAAAATGAAAATGAAGAAATTGCTTATCACAAGTATTTTTTTTTTCATTTTCTACATTGTTTTCCAAAGTCATTATCATATGGGGAGTCAAAAAGAGTCATTGTGTTGCGATGGGTTAAACAGTTTAGTCTGTCAAAACTTATAAAGAAACAATGTCTCGGTACGATTGCCACTCACTGTACTTGCAAATAGGTTCCGAAACAAAAGACATCTGTCAACAAAAGATTGAGATTTAAGAATATAAAATCCGCAAGAAAAGACAGACATATTCGTTAAACAAACCAAGAAAGTGTAGTTTTCATAAATTAATTTAACAACATTATATCCATTATTTCCCTGAAACAATTTTAGTCCGTCGACATATCAATAATCTTGAAGTTATTTTTTCATGAATTAAGCTAATATGTAAATCAGGTTTATTTACTTATTCTTCCATTTTATTTTGTCACTTCAAGCATGCAAGTGACAACAATGTATTCGAAAATATAATGACTTGACCTTTTATATAATTAGAAACAACCACTAGGGTGGTATTTACCAACCAGTCCAATCTCAAGTTCACCTTTTAAATTACACTACAATCCATCTGATTGGCCGAGACATATGTCTCGTCCAATCAGATAGTTTGTAATGTAATCTAGATTTAGACAATCAATTTAGAAAGGTGTGTGAATATGGCCTCTGCTGTTGACGCACGTGAATATTTTAAAAAGGATTGAGAGAATAGAAAGTGCAAACTATGACCTGAATAAACACAGTCTGATCTAGGATATATGCTGTTCTCTGACTGGTATTTCGTGATATGAAACTAAGATTTTGGTTAGAATACACATATAGGCGTGGGTTGTTATTGAAACTCCATATCCAAAAATACCTTGCTATCTTTCTCAAGTTCCAACTCTATCATGTATAAAGAATATTATTTCACTCGATTTTTGATTATAGTTATTTTAGATTTTTTGAAATGATTGATTGTTAATTATTATGTTTACAAAACAGAAAATTTGATTATGGATTCATTCTTTTCAAAATCTGTTTATAAAGTCGGACTCCGGGACATGTATTGTTAACAGAAACTAGATATTCGAGTCAAGGTCTTAGGCAGACTGTATAGTTCGCAATGAATATCTCATATTTCTTTTAGGAAAACCATTTTCATCACGTTTGACTCTAGAGCGCTAAAGTCCTTGGACATAATAATGATCATTCCATTTGTATTATTATGAGGTATAACCTTAAAACCCTGCAAGAGAGCATATCGGATCATGGTGAAACTGCAATCTGACACAGGGTGATCTTTTATAAATCTTTCTTACGCTTTCATGATCAAGGCTAATTCGTGGCTTGTGAAACACAAATATTCATAAAAATTTTTATTCAAAAATGATACATTACTAACCCTTTCCAAAACAAGGTCTAGTTTTTTCATAACTAATCAAAATACTCTTGGGAAAATATTGAGTCAAAAGAAGAGAAGCTTGCTACCAATATTTTCACATTCACCTCAATATTTTGTTGTGTACATCAATACTACTTATTTCAAAATCGTTTTTGCCTTTCGCAGTATCTTTTAAATTGGAACAGTCCAAATACTGGCGTTTTGGAAAGGGTAAAAGAGAGAATGAGAGTATAAAAGTTGAAAACAAATATGATAAGTTGACAAAAACATGACACAGTAGCACAGGTTGAAATGATACAAACAATACAAGTACCATTTTCAAAACAACTATTAATAGAAACAATTGTTGTTGTTTAGCGCACGAGCGATGTTAGCTATTGACTTTGTGACCCGTGAGTCTTCAGATTCGATCCTCTGCAGTAGCTTACACCTCGTACTTTTCATTTACATAGTTACGCATTTGGCGATAATTATTAGGACACGACATTATCGTACATCTTTACAATATGTATTTAGCTGACCAGCACAAAATAGATTCCAAACCACAGTAATTTTGCATGTGATGGTTCGAAACTTGTGGCAAGATTCGAGCCACCACATGCAAACGTTTATTGAAAATTACGAATTACGATTCCCTTTTTAACATAGGTTAAGTCATGTGCCATAATATCATGACTGTGTCATAGTATGATGATATGAAGAAAAGTATACCTGTAAAAGAATAGATTTAAGGTATAGGTATAGGACTAATTTCATAAATCATATCAAATTAAATGTCAATCACGCAGTTAGTTGTATCTATATGTGGTTAGAAACATTCATGTAGGCTTGTTCTTCATGTCCTGAAATGTAAAAAAATAAACTTATTCAAAGCTAGAAAGAATAAATAGACATAGTCATGTGACTGTTAGGATTTTTTCTTCTTTTTTCTCTCACAGATTTGTGTCATAAGAACATTGATATGCAATATAACCACCATTTCGAAGAACATATTGTGATAGATTACCGACATAACTCCTTAAAAATGCATTTCTTCGATAAATAATGACAAGATCCAAATAAAATATGGTCCTCTTTTGATGAGCACTTCTTTTATTGAAAAAATGTGACTTGCGCAAATGAAGTCTTAAAGTGACATTTCAGAATTATTTTTACATAAATTTCACTTTTATTCTATCTGACAGAGCATGTTTTCTTATAAAAATTCTGAAAAATTCAAGTCAAAATATTGAACCGTTTACAAGAAATATATATTCTTGTGCTAAAATTAAACAAATTGTTGTGGACAACAGTTCAGATGTATAAAGTATTTGTCATTTCTGTCCCAACTATGAAGGCGTATTTTTCGCTTATAAATAACAACTTCAAAGAACTGATAGCATTTATAGGTTTTAGAATGACCAATCTTTGCATCAAGACATACTTTTAAAAAATGAAATAAACGTGAAATGTCACTTTAAGAGTTTTCAGTACATAACCAAATCCTGGCATCAACGTATTTTTTCAATTATACTAACTAAAATATTATAAGTATTATAAGCAGAACGTTCATAGTTGTACTAACGAATACAAACTCATCAAGAGTGGAGAAAAAGTATACAACAACAACGTTTAAGTTGATTATCTTAATTCAGAATTTCCCCAAATAAGATCGGGTTTTGACGACAGAAAATGCTGATATCTAGCATTTTACCTCTTGTCTCCATATGTTATATGGATACCAGTGATATATTCTCCACATTTTCTAAGTTAAGAAAGATCCATTTTTTTGTTTGCAGAAGCTTACAACTTATAATGTCCAGTCTACTTTCCCCCGCTCGTGTTAATTCAACCCGCAGAAATTATATTAGACACTATGGGTAGTATTCGCCAACCAGCCTTACTATTTTAAGCTTTCAAATTACATAACAACCCATCCGTCTCGTCCAATCAGATGGCTTGTATTGCAATTTTACCTTCAAAATCGATTTAAAAATGTTAGTGATTTACCAATATTTATTTGCCCGTAATTATTCTTGTCGTCATTCTGGTCATTTCTCTGTAGATCAGTATAAATCATGGACGATGCCGTTCTGAAGAGAAAATGTTCAAAATGTGATTAGTGAACTCAGCCATTTTTTAATAAAAGAACACTCACACCAGCACCCTGTAGAAAATACAGACCAGTTGACCTAGTGGACTTCTCTGCTTATTTGTATTGGCATATTTCTCTTATACTTTAATATGATATAGCGGACGAGAATTGACCTGGCAGAGCATTCCATTCGAGTAGCACGTGCTGCTCTGCCAGGTCGATTGTCGTCCGCTATAACGCCAGTGAATTATGAAGAAGAAAAAATCTTTTGATGTGTGCACGTGTACCAGCAGATAATTGTCAAGCGGGTGTACTTGTTTTATCAATATCTATTTCTCCAGACGTTACTTTTAATTTTTTTATTTTGCATCGATTAGGAAGCCAGATTTTATAACTTCTAACCCTCTCGATTTTGCTTCCTGGAAATTCACCAGTACTGGCACAGAATGTGAGGACCGATGAAAAGTCAAAGAACTACATCCGCTACCGAGGATCGAACTCGGAACCTCTTTGTCGCATGGCCGACGCTCTACCTCACGACCACGGACACGATTAGTCTAAATCATATTTACCCGGTATCATTCGTATATGCATCTCCGCCGATAGAATCGTCTTTCCTTTTACATATTTGTAACGACTTAAACCATTGACCTGAAACACAATACTATAACATAAATAATCCAAACACACATAAAAACAACAGCAACAGTAAAAATAAAGGACAACAACATCGCAGTAGACTACGGCAACATCGACGATATCAACAGCAAATACCAATAATTTTACAAAAGGGTAAACGTATAAGAAAATGAAATTATGTTCTTGTGAAATACTTGGGCCCATATAGAAACGATTGTTCTCTTTCAATCTTAAGCTCCCCCTCTCCCTACAAAGATTGATTCCTACGGGCCTGTAACATATATGCTTTTCTGCTGCTGGCTTAAATTATTATTTTTTCTAGTCTGCCATTGTTTTCAAACTGAGTCAGTATAGAATTATGTTATTTTTGGGATAGAAATAGACAAATAAGAAAATAGAGCGACATCGTTAGCCTACTGGAAAGTACCGTTCAGCTAAAAGTGAAAATGTAAATCACCCACCCTGCACAATGATCAGAACAGTAACCGCTAGCAGTCCTAGGAAGCACACACCGAGTCCAACTGCCAGTACTATCAGTAATGTGTTGTCTCCTAGAATGAACAAATAACCCTTAAACAAACAACATTAATCAACATTTTCAAGACATTCTCTTATCTTGACTTCATAGAATAGACAAGTCAAAATAAACGCAGAGGTCAGCGTTATCAGCATTTTCCTTCTCTCAAAAAACGTTCAGTGCTTTAACGTATATATTCCCAGCTTTGATGCAAGTATATCGTCGTTTTCACTTTCTTTAAATTTTCAGAGATAATTATACCGGGGCCAATGGAATTGACCACGGCTTACGGTATTGTGGGCGTATGGATTTGAACGATTTTGTTACTTTGTGAGTTTGGCTTCAGCTGTCTTAGCCTCAGTTTCAATATTTCCGATTTTCGGACACCCTCGGTAGCCGCCTGCCAGACTTTAGCCAAGATACTGAGATTGTGAATTGGTTAAGTGTAAATTACATCCGTTACATGGGGTCCCGTAACAATGATATATCCCAATTTAGTAAACCAGTCAGTTTTGATTTTGTGACGTCAGCATTGTTTTACTACGTTCCCGCGACGTTCCCTTTTCCGCGCGTTATCAGACGTCAAGTAGTGTTGTTTGGAAACGCGCGTCTTTTACACACAATCGAATGGCTATGCCATTCGTAGTTTTTTTAATCCAAATCTAAATTTCTAAATCTAGAAGATCAAATCTACATTTCTAAATCTAGAAGGAATTATTGAAAAAAATCTAAATGATGGAACAGATTTACAGATCTAATCATTTTGAGAACTCTCCTTTAGACCCAAATGCTGTTTCAAAGCAAAAAATACGCAGACCTCTACAACTCTTTTAACCCTTTAACAAGCAAGACCTAGTTTCGATGTTAATTCTAGGGAAGGCTTTGGAAACATTTGGACAAAGGGAGACAATAATGACGTAACTGCAGCTTCAATAAGCTGTAGTTACGACATTTTTAAACGTGGCCGACGATATACTGGTCTGATTTTACGCTTTCTCGAACGACAAAATTTTAGGGTCGTCCAAAAATTGAAAGTTGCTGCAGACAACAAAGTGGCAGTTGATGAATTAAAGATATGATCAATGTACAATATGGCACAGACAATATTCAGGCAAAAGGAGAATTTTTTCAACAATTACTTATTTTGTCTAAAAATTCTCAGTTTTTATTCTATATGTGACACCAAAACATTATTGTTTTGAAAGGGTTAAAGAAGTCACGGACGACAAAATTAATTAGTGTTTAGAACTACATGTATATAATAAATAATAAGTCATGAGTGACCGAATAGAACTTTGCGAAGCTAGGTTGTCTTTTTTTAAAGTCGATATCAAACTTAACGTATTTTTATTTCAACTGATACATGTATGTCATGAGTTTGCACGAGAACGTGTAGGCCTAATTCGGGATCACGAATAAACCTTTTCCGAAACAGTACAAGTTTCTGCCTTTAACTTCCCAAATGCTAAATGTTAAGGGAAATGATGAGAGAAAAGAATAATGTTGAGAACCCGAATTGAAACGGAGTTTTAAGATTTTTTCTTTGAATTTGGCCCAGTAGCCTACCATATGACTTGGGGCATAGACGACTGCTCTTACAAATTCAAAACCTAGAAAAACTCATGTATTGGCCATTCTTTCACTTAATCTGACTTTTTACTGTCATATTAATTAAAGAAATGATATGATTAGAAACAACAACTTGATCTTTTTTGACCCCGGTCAGAGGATTTGCCTTATTTTCATATTATGATATAGGCCTACCGGAGAGGGTATTCAGAAAACATAGTAGGCCCCTACAAAGCATGCGTGGACTTCAATCCAAGTGGTTGGGGCGAGTAAATGATGAATTACTCGCAAATTGTGTAATTCCGATTTGTATTATCTATATCTGAAGGATGTAATAATTTTATAGTCACATTGAGCTTCCGTACTTTTAAAAATCAATCGCAGATATTTCTATTTAAAGCTAAATTATTTTTATTTATTCGTTATATTTATCCTTTTAAATTTTTATTTATAATTAATACATTTTTCAATTTTAATATAAAATTCAATCAAATTAGAAATAATATGTGATAAATACAGCGTAAGAGAAGCACGTGGTACTCGAGAAAATGTATGGTGGTTAGGATGGACCAGTGTATTACGATCATATCAAGGCATCTTTTAGCGTGATTTAACACCATTTCCCCCCAGATTTGCTCTGAGGACTTTTGATATGTTGATCATGATATGAAATACTTACGTTCAGTTACAAAATTATTTCTGTTAGAATTAGTGGTACCCTAAATGCTAAAGTGAATGGCCTATATTTCCCAAGCCTAATCTATAATGGGCTGTAAAAACAAAGTCTGGGGAAAGGGTCCAATGTGGACTGATCTAAAAATTGCTGTTTGAGAAAGAGTGGAACATGTGATTAGACATAAATGAATACCTTTCACCACCAGATAGAGTGACTTTTTTGACATTACATCTGTTCCATTCCTTTTTGCCGTACATCTATATTCTCCACCATATGACTGTCGTACGTTCCCTATGACAAGTTGAGTAACAACAACCACGGCCGGTTTCCCAAACGTATCCCACGTGATATCACAGGCAGGATTACATTCGGCATGACATGTTATAGGACCAATATTATCGCCAATATCGACATGGTAGAACGAACGGTCGGGTGAAAATGTGAGGTCTGGATTTATAATTGAAAAGGAGTGAAGATTATGTTCAACCAAATCAGAAAGCGTTAAAGGCTCAATCTAATCACAAGAAATATCAAATAAATTGGTCACCGTACCAGGGTGGTTTATTTAAATTCGGAAAAAGCATCAAATTCATTCAGACTTTCTTATTCCATTCTTAATATTTTGAGAGACATGCCTTTTCAATTTCTTGTCATTTCTGGTTACTTTTATCGGAATCTAGTTTTCGATGCACAGAAGTTCACTAAGTTGATAGTTGTCCGGTATAGTTGTGCAGTCATTCCAAGACGGTGTCCACGCAACAGACGTGTGTTTCTCGTTTCGAAACACGTTTTCCGTATTTTACTATGTCTGCATTATGATAGAATACGATATGATAAGACTTGTTCTTGAGATATGTGTACATTTCCATGTAAAATGATATGAGTATCAAAGCAAGATTCTACCAATTACAGAAGTTATCGATTAAAAAACTACAACCACTACCTCTCACGAAGTAAGGTCACTGAGAGCAGTCCTCCCAGTTCGTTGGATGCCAAAACCTTTCTTTTTTTTTTCTTTTTTTTTTTACAAAAATGACCGCTCTTCTGACAATGCCTTGCGCTCTGCATGAATTAATTTGGGCTAGGGTTTTCATTGGATGTTTTTGAGTGATATGTTTTCTCATTTTTGATCCAGAATCCATCTTTCTTTACAGGACTATTTGTGTCTTTTGGTGCAGGGATACACGTGGCCACCATTTCCGGTGTTTCTAAGTAGGCATTGAAAAGTATACGATACGAATGTTTGTGTGAAAATTGTGAAAAATCAAATTACTTAAGGGGGAATGTTCCAGTTTTTCGGAACACTCGGTCATTACTGTAGAAAATTTAATGTTTCGTACCATATATGTTTCGCTACCATATTTTCAATAATATTACACGTCATTACAATTACCAATTTCGACGGTAAAAGCGTATCTATAATGCAAAACTGATTTCCTCAAGATGGAAATCGATTATTTAGAGCAAGACAGTTGTAAGTGTGTATGCAATTACCCCTGTTTTGCGTTATTTTATTCATGTGTATCTGATAAAAATTGTTGTAATTCACTAATAAGTGCGCTGACCTTTATATTCTCTTTTTGAATTATTACCAGGACATGTTGCTAAATACAATGAGGGAGTTTCATCAAATTCTATAAACTTTAAACTTTAAACTGTTTATATTTGATTAAACGCCTATTTTTACGACAGTTCATATTCAATGGCGTTTTACAAAAATGATTAAATATATATTGCTGATGGGGGTCAAAACCTCATAACTACAGATTGGAAAAGCTGTAGGTACGAGATTCTGACATCCCACCTACGATATATCTATACACAAAACACAGTGTTAAAAAGATAAGTCATATTTTCTCTTCGCCCTTTCCCGAGTAAGACTAGGTTTTTTCGTCCAAAGTAGGTTATGAATAATGATGGAAAATATTGAGAGAAGAAGAATTCGCCGATATTTAACAATTTCCCTTTCCCCTTAAAATTTTCTATGCTATAATTTGCACTTAATATACTATGTGTGTAATTATTTTGTCGTCTACAACTGGTTTAAAGGCGAGCATTTCAAAATTGTGTCTTTCGGACAAGGGTTAAAACAGAGAATTAAAATTTGTGAAATAATGAGTTTTCAACTGTTTCTTGAAACTTTCGATTGTTTCACATGATTTCAAACTGACTGGAAGATTATTCCAAAGTTTCGGTCCTATTGTGCCAAAGCTTCTGTCACTGAACGTCTTTCTGTTGTTAAAGGGAACTTGATAGCATTTGTCATTGGAATGTGACGATCTCAGTTCACGCCCGCTGGGTTTGGCCAAAAGCAGATCCGTTAAATATGTCGGAGCACGTCCAGGGGAGCACTTGTGCATAAACGTTAAGATTTTAAACGTTATTCTGGACTTAATTGGTAGCCAGTGTAAGTCGTACAGAGCCTGCCTGGAACTGTCCATCTTTCTACGGTTCAACACAAGTTTGGCGCACATATTTTGTATCCTCTGTAGTTTACTTAATTCAGTTTGAGCGATTCCGTGTAAAATTCCATTGCAGTAGTCCAGATGGGAAATGACCAATGATAGCACAAGGATCTCAGTGGCTTCCTTCGTCAGATACTTCCGAATGCATTTGATTCTGAAATAGTTCAACATTGCCACCCTGCATTTTCTTTTCACATGTTCCTTAAAGTTAAGAGATTCGTCCAAGAATGCACCTAAATACCTGATACAATTCTGCAATTTAATTTGATCACCTGCAACATCAATTGATCTAGTGTAACACTTTTGCAATTGTTGTCGACTACCAAACATGATAAATTCAGTCTTTGATGCATTCATTTTGAGTTTGTTTTGATTCATCCAGTCATTAATTACAAGTGCACATTGCTCAAGATCTTTCACAGCCAATTTTTCACGGTCATTTTCGGGATTTGTAATTCTTTGATCTTCCTTGGATGGTTTAAAACGTGTATTTGCTATATGGTCGTCCGCAAACCCATACACAGAAATTGATGGTGAAATCACGTCAAATATAGTACCCGCATAGGTTAGAAAAAGCCAGGGACCAAGACAACTACCTTGGGGAACACTACACTGCAGAGTACGCGGTGATGACAACGTTGACTCGACACTCACACGACAGCTACGCGGACGCAAGTAGGAGTCTATCCAATGTAGAGCTGTACCACAGACTCCATATTGGCTTTGAAGAACATCTATCAGAATGTCATGATCAACGGTGTCGAACGCTGCGCTAAGATCAATGGCGATTAGTGCTGTTACTTCCTGGTTTTCCATCGCATTGAGCAGGTCATTCACAAATTCTATTATGTATAACTATAAAAATATGCAACTTTTGACATAAAACACTTCAGTTTCGTTGATCTAATTGAATACGTGAGCATGTTTTTTTTATATACATTTATGCGTTTATAACAGCACATATTTTGTGTTTGCTGTTCTTATTAAATGTAAGACATTACTTTAAATCCGTTTTCTAGACTAAACGACGATTATGCTGCATTTTTTCAGCATTTTAGTGACCTTGGACAGGTGCAAGAAATTATGCATTTTTTCGATGTAGGGGCATGTGGTACGAATGCCTATAAAATTCAAACAAATTCGTTGACCATCCATTTTTATTTTATTTTTCAATTGGTATTAACATTTAATTTCAACATACAAAATATAAATAAATTCTATTATTGGGACAAAATCTAGGAAACTGGATCATTCCCCCTTAAAATGAGTCTATTTTTTGAAAATGTTACAGGGCAACGATGGATCTCTGCCATTTTATGCGCAGTTTGACTCAAAGTGATGTGAAATGTGTAAAATTGTGTTGAAGGGGGGAATTTTACATAGAGTTATATAGAAGTCAATATGAGTGTACTGCAACCGCTCGATGGACCTTGAACGCCATCTTGGAATGACTGCACAAAGCTTACTGACAACTAAAAACATAGTGGAAATTATAAAATTATTGTTCTTGTTAAGATTCCTTCCTTTTGTGTTGTAGATGAAGCCGGGACCATGCAAATGTGCACGATATGCAATGTTCTCTCCATGCCATTAAGTTTTATCCACCTGAAATTGCCGTCTGTAACACCCTTGAAATTGGACCAAACTGAAATTTTGCCATTGGGTCATTGGTTAACTGTACATCTATGTAAAAAAAATGTCAACAACAAATGTAAAATTAAGTATTTGATCAGATCAATGCAAATTGAAAATAGGACTTGCACTGTTTTTCTTATATAAAAAATGAAGTCCAACGGTAGTATTTTATCAAATATGAAAATCAGCAAAGGGCAATAACTCCATAGGTATGGTCTATATTTTTGGCGCGTTCAGTTTATTACGGGACTACTGTAGAATACCTTTTGCGTTTACCACTAGATAGAGTGACTTTGTTGACATTACGTCTGTCCCATTCCTCTTTGCCGTACATCTATATTCTCCATCATATGACGGTCGTGCGTTCCCTATAACAAGCTGAGAACCAATAACCACGACAGATTTTCCAAACGTCACCCACGTGATATCACAGGCAGGGTTACATTCGGCATGGCAGGTTATTGGTCCAATGTTTTCTCCAATATCGACATGGTAGAACGAACGGTAAGGTGAAAATATTAGCAATCGGTCTGGACCATCTACAATTGAAAGGAATTCAGGATATGTTCAAACTATGGAAGAGACTACGGTGATACAAATCTAATTACAAGGAATATTCATTCGATTATAGATTTTACGCGGGAAGGGTAGAACCTTTCTATTCAGAAAGGGCAACAAGTTCATTTAACCTATCTTATGCAATTCACGATCATTTCAGAGATCCGTATTTCATTTCTGGTAACTTTTGTCGGAAGCTGGTGGAAGCTCGATGGATAGTTATAATATTATTATTCGTTGTTTAGTCCTAAATGAAGTGGTTGATCGTGTAATGCAAATGCGCATAAAATAATCGGCCCATTATACTTTGGTGTCTTATTATTCTCTTAAAAGCTTTCATAAAAGCAATAGTCGCATAACGATACTAACATGCCCAATTTGCAATATTCAGAGAAAGATACTTACAAGCCACTTTAATCTGGAATATCTTTGAGACTGTTTGATTATGTTCCGTAACCACGTAAGTTATATTCTGTTCATTTAGTTGTCGGGTTACTTTAGCGATCTCCAAACTGTCTCCTTTAACAACGTACGGCCATCTCAGCAAGGTCTCGTCACCAATAATCCACTGGCTTGTTGATGTATTCGTTACATTAGGCTTTGTTACATTAAACAAAACGCCATCGCCTTCTTCAATATAACCCTCCGAGCTATCAGAATAAACAACTTTATCTGCAAGACACCATTAAACTGTACTCAGAACCTTTTTTTATTTTTTATATGTTTTCATGGAACAAATTCAATCCATCATTACATTGATTTATGTATACAATATTCTAGTAAAGATGACATATGAAGACACATGGTCAATCTTTAAAACTAAAACATGACGAATGAGTTCATACATACAAAAACAATAAATGACACCCCGACGTGAATACGTTCTATAAATTAACGTGACTGTTCAGTCGTGAAGTTAGTTGCCATTGGTTATTCGTAAACGCATTTGAATCGTTTCTATAGTAAGTTTATACTCTTACATGACCGTTGTATTGCAAATGTTACATACATGTTCTTTTCCGATCAACGTCGTTTTTGGTCTCTTTTGACTACGTTTACATGACGACAAAATCTTTTCCAGATGATCATTATTTAGACTAATTCTTTTGCAATTAACAAATAATGAGGATACTAATTACATCCCGTTTGTAAGATATCGAATAGAAATCGCTGATGGGAAAGATGAAAAGTAAATTAAGGAGAAATGTTTTTAAATATGAAATCATAAAGACTTACATATAAAACGAGGATAAAAACTTACTGATAACATGTAGAAACAAACACTGTTGCATATAGCGACAGCAATCCCAGTCGGAAAAGTATATACGAGAGTCTGAGAGTTCAACATGATGTATGGAAAAGTCTATAGCGAATGTACCATTCATGTTACGCGGAACAACACTGTATGTTGATTTGTGGCAATAACAAAGTATATCATGAATGCAATGGCATACATCATTATAACGTTGCCCATCAAAGTATATAATTCGCGCATAGAAAAACGGGTCAGAGTTGTTGGACATGTACGTGTATGAGAGATTCATCCCCGATTCCACGACTGCAGTGGTATTTTTGGTGCACTCTGAAAAAGAGGACATGTTCCATTTTACCCTTCTACAAATAAGACCTGGTTCTGACGTCTCTAGTAGGAATACTTTAGGAAAACTTTTAAAGATAAGACGAGTTTACTGATAATCAATTATGTCTACTTTTTTCATATATTTCTCTGCTAAAACGTATGCACAAGGTCTATATTGATTTACACATAATTTGTCTTCTTCGGTAGATTTTGACTTTGACTGGTTTTAAGTTATGTTGTTAGCTAAAGATGTGCAGAATTTTGTACGGTGGTAGGTAATCCGAGTCTTCTCTGATGTAAATACGCTCTTTGATATTTTGATTTTTCGCTATTTACATCAGAGAGCGTTGCTCTTTGAAAACAGCGGAAAGTTCGGTAACGTTACACGTAACTTGAAGCTTTGTTTTTGTGTATCATATCAAATCACTCGGTAAAACACTGTAGGGTACTATAGATCAATAAGTCATTTTTTGTCATACCTGACCAAAAATTTCATTTCAAATCGTCCTGCTGGATGAGTATAACCTTTGGTTTTGAATGGAAGGTCAAGGTAAACAAAGGCTGCCCAGGTGAGGGTTGTTGCAAAACATTGCCTATTAACCTTTTAGAAATACTTTTTGGTCGTAATTTTTTCAGCAGCCATAACAATAAAGGGTTCATTTATCGATATCATCAGGGGTTTTAACGATAGCGTTTAAGATCGGACGGTGAACGATGCGCAACAATTTGTTGCGAACTTCTTGATTTTTTCAAAGAGCAACACTCTCTGATGTAAATAGCGAAAAATCAAAGAGCGTATTTACATCAGAGAAGACTCGGATTAGGTGGTAGGTAGTGAAGATTTATGCATCTTTCGGCATAGACTTGTAAAATGAAAAAAAAATGTATCATACTCAGTTAACTTCTCGTGATATTCACGTCAATTTAATGTTGCGACCAAAGCTTTGGCAGACAGTATAGGCTAAGATCAGCATGCACAGACGTGCAGTCTGATCTTAGCCCACACTGCCTGTATTCTACTCCATTATTTTGGCACAAACTGGAGCTAATCTTATTGAAATGTGTCTGAAATTGGTACTTTTGTTTAAAACAACATTCAAAGTCAGCAGGACAAGGTTTAAAAAAAGAAGGAACAGGTAAGTAATAGATGACATATCAGTTTCATACACAGATACAATTGCCTTACTGAGTAGTGATATTTTCTCCTACTTCGTCCACAGAGATATATAAAATAAAAGTTGTCAAGTTAATCAAGTGAATCTAAGTTATAATCCACATTTGAATGTCATTTCAATAAATGTATCAATCTATCCCTACCTTCGATTCTATAACCAAAACTATGTGAAATAAGATTCGACACCATGCCCAAATGGACGATTAGAGAGAAAGTATAAACATCCATTCTGATCTGCCTACAAACTAATCCAATCCATCAAACGCCATTTATTATGAGGTATTACTATATATTTCGTATACATTCTCTAAATGTAAAACTATTTAAAAACCAGGAAGTTTTCATTCGTTCAAAAATATACTCAAAAGAAAAAGTTTAGTCAGTATTTTTGATGGTCAATTATTCCGCCAAAATACAACATATCAGTGTAGAATTTCACATAATATTTGTTCAATTGACACATAACAAAAACCTATAAGTAATATGCAAAACTTAAGTTTTTAGGTTTGCACTTAAAGAATTTCAAAATGCGTCAGATGCGCTTGCTGCAGTTAAGGCTTAAGTCTTTTTCCTAAACTAATGTATGCAAATCAAAGACAATAGCCCAGATACAAAAAAATCCACAATAAAATTGATACCAGCCTACATGAATTTAGCACTCTGGCTTAATCAATTTCGCCCAAAATGACAACTTTGGAAACCATCTACCTAGCCTACAAACTTTGGCAGTCTTCTACAGTTTGAACTTGGTAAGCGCTTACATTGTGGTGTATTGTGGTAGTTGTTGTAAAAAATGGACACATGCATGATATTTTGATCATTGATACCTCTGAGAGTATCTGGAATTCACGTTCATTGTGACGTCACCACGTTACGTCACGTCCAATCTGACACATAAACGTTGAAAAACGACCACATTGTAACCCATTTGTTCAATAAAGGCATATTGTCATAAAGATTTGTCTTTTACTTGCCTGGCCATTTACTCGGAAGTTGGCTATTTGAGCAATGACTCAGCCAGATCTCGGCCATTGTTTGACAAACATGGAATGTCATGTGTTTATATCAATTGTTTGTCTACAATTAATAACTTTGTCTGAGTGCTAAACCAGCTACTGGTCCTGATAGATTGATTTCTTGAAAATACAGTAAAATGCCATGAGTAACAGGTTGGGTTCAAACGTCGCCATAATTTACTGTAAATTGAATTAAAAGGGAGTTTTCTTAGTCAAAGTCAACAAAGAGACTTCTATTCTACCAAGAAATGATACAAAGATCGCCTTTTCATGTCAATTACTAAGAATTTAGAGTGTACAAAAAGTCACTGCTGAAGCTGTGAATTTTCAAGTTGACCCCATTTGAATTGAATTGTTGAAAGGAAGGTTAAGTAATACCTGGTTTGGCGTACCTGAAGAAAGAGAAGTTTTAGAAACAAATTAAAACGAAATTAGATAGTGCTGTTCTCTTTTGCCTCGAGAATTTCTTTGGTTTGTTATACAAGATGCCGTTATGATTATTGATTTTGCCCTTTGTAGCATCTTTTAATTTAGACCAGTTCAAAGCTTATACGTCAAAACCAGGTCTTGTTTGCTTGAGGGTTAAAAGCTTGTCGAATCATTAAGGGAAGTGAAACGTTTGCTTATTTTCAACATCTCTTATGTCTGTATACCATATCTTTTTTATATTAATAATGAGGCGTATTTTAAAAATCGTCTGCAAGATTTTTCAATATCGGCTAGGCTGAAATATGTCGTATAGGAAAAAGTTTAAAAGTATGTATGAATATTTCTATTTATGACAAAACGGGTGTCGATAGGATTTGTGTACAATACACTACAGAAAAGATTGAGGTTAATGGAGAAAAGGGTGATTATCTGTATTACTTCTTTTGCCTCAATGTTTTCTTACATCCTCTCAATAAGGGACGTGAAAAAAATCAGACCTTGTGCGGGAAAGGGTTAAGATAAAGGGACTTAGCACTTATTGTAAAATCATACAAAAGCAAATGAAAATTCAAAAGATATTTTTGAAATGTTAGATCCACTCGAACCAGGAAGTCGCACGCACTGTCAAACCTTGGATATGAAAATATGCAAAATCGTGATCAATCATATCTTTTTAACCCTGCACCAGACCAGTTTTTGTTGAAACTATCAGAAAGAAGTATTAATCCGTTATCAAACTATCCATGACTGGATGCATAATGGTCTCAAATACTGGTAATGTGCTGTGAAAGGTAGAGGAAAGTGTGCAGATGGTTACATGAAATTATTGTACTCTTATTTAAGATAGTCTACCCTTAATAAAATTCGAGCGACGTCCGAATCATTCTGGCGACGTCGAAAACATTCGACGGTGGAACTTTCCACCGCCGATTTTTTACAACCGCGCCCGAAAAGGTTCGAATACGTAGCGATGCCGCTCGAAAAAAAACATGAATGTTTTATTAATCTCAAAATGACTGCGTTAAGGGTATTCTACCTTATGCAAAATATGATCGTAATTTTTATGTGGTATCAGAATTTATAAAAATGTATTCACTGAAAGATGTTTTACATTTACTTAATTTCGGTCATTAACAAACGTTTGCTTGATATGAAAATTACGAAGGATGAAGAATAAAAGTTGCATGTTTGTGTGATTTTGTTCAATGCGGTATTTTCTGCCTTTTGTTCTTATGTAGTAATAGGGAACGATTTTATCCAGTTAACCGTGATGTAATTTCGGACAAACATTAGCATTTCGTGGGCGGTGTTATAAAATCTCGTAACTACGGCTTGATTTAAGCCGTAGTTACGAGATTTTATAACAACGCCTACGAAATGCTATTGTTTGTCCGAAATAATGTCACGGTTAACTGGAAAAAATCGTTCCTTATATTACCGGACAAGTACCAAAGGCAAAAAGCAAACAAAATATCACCAGTCTAAAACTTTTAGTTTTCACCTTCTATCTAAACCATCGTAAAGTCATTATTTTTTGTAAATGTTGATTACACATTTAATAATGTTTTCCTTAAAGTGACATTTCACGATATTTTTTCATAAATTTTACTTTTATTTTTATCTGATGGAGCATATTGTCTTATGAATATTTTGAAAATTTCAAGCCAAAACATTGCGCCGTTTACGAGAAATATATATTTTTGTGCTAAAATTAATCAAATTGTTGTCCACAACAGTTCGGATTTATATATATGTAATTTGCCATTTCTTTCTCAACTTTAAAGGCGCGTTTTTCGCTAATAAATAACAACTTCAAACTGATAGCATTTTTACGCATTATAATAACCAATCTTTGCATTAAGAGATACTTAAAAAATGAAATTGGAATGTTATGTTAAAGTACAACATTTCCCTGTAAGCACATGCACTTTCTTGTGAGTCAGTATACAGAAGTTTTTTCCGGATTCCGGCTTATGTTATATAGCTATGATATCATTTGATTCAAGGCATATAGCCAAGTAAAAAGTAGTTGTGTGGATTATATTTTTATTAATATTTAAATGACATTTCATATACTTTTTCATAAATTTTACTTTTATCTTTATCTGAAAGAGCGTATTTTCTTACGAAAACTCTGAAAATTCCAAGCCAAAATATCGGACCGTTTAAGAGCAATATGTATTTTTGTGTTAAAATTAATCAGAATGTTGTCCACAACAGCTCGGATTTATACCAAAGGAAAAAAGAAATTTGATCATACGTTTTGTTTTTGTCTTTCTCAAAATCCCCCTCATTCGTGTACTTTTTTCAATGCATATAGTAAAACTTCATCATTTGGCTTTCTAGTGTCAAAATTTCTTCAAGGTCACAGGCTGTACGTGCCATCAATATGCGTTTAAAAGAGAGCGGTTTGGCGTCAACGTTAAATGCGTTCTTGCACGCAATCCTATTAGACGTTAACGATTCGTGGCTGAAATTTGATTGCTATACTGTCCATGAATAATCATCTTCGCAAGCCAAGGGTGACATCTACGACGTAACGTCGTTTCTGTATTCACCCTTGGCGGATTTAGTCCGATTTTCTTGGCCGGCTGGAAAGCGTTTTCATTGGTTCAAGCGAGGTCTCGCTGGAACCAATCAGATTGTCGACTGACAGATTTGTTATGAGTAACCAAATCATGTCAACGGGCGGGAAAAAGCATTGCATTTGCAACTCAAAAACGCGAAGATGGGCGATTTTTCCTAAGGATTTCACTGCAATAGACAGGAATTCCCTAACTTTAATCGACGAATTATTATACTTTCGACAATCGACCAAAAAATCAGCTAACTTTTACATAATCCGCATGACGTTTGACGCGAAAGACAACGCGCGTTAATGACGTCATCAGTAATGGACGTAAACAACCAGCAGAACAACCGCTAGGCGGCGCATCGCGATTTCAAGAAAATCGGACTAAATCCGCCAAGGGTGAATACAAACGTAGGTGGGTTCAACCTTGGCTAGCGAAGATGATGAATAATAGCATCAACAGTTTTTCTCGGTAAGAGAATTCGTTTCTGTAGGTAAAATAGGCCGACATTATGGTCCTGACGTCGTGACGTTAGACGTTGACGACAGCTTTTCGGGCGACCGTCAATTGTTCCGTTCGTTCTAAGACGTTATCTGAAGTAATATTTTGTCAACCGATGAAGTCAACATAAATTGCGGATTGTGCTGTTCACAGACATCACAATTGCTACCGGACGCCGTCTTTGAATAAGTCGCAAAGTGATATGAGGGATTAAATCCAAACGAAGCATTGCCTTTTGTCGAGTCGACATGCATCTACACAAATCAAAAGAGCTGTATGTAAAGTATGGGTATTTAAAGGTTTGCACGTGAGAAACGAGTAAACATCTATTTTGACGTTATCTCACATGTAAGACAGGTTCAAATGTAAAGATCAATATCAAGATACCGTTCCCTGTAATAATCAGTAACAACTCAATAACATAAAATAATTATGAGAAATAACGAAAAATAGTTGTTGCGTTGTTTCTTTCCTCTAGTATATATGCAATTTGCCATTTCTGTCTCAACTTTAAAGGCATCTTTTTCTCTGATAAATAACAACTTCAAAAAATTGATAGCGTTTATACGCATTAGAATAACTAATCTTTGCATCAAGACATACTTTTAGAAATGAAATTGGAATGTTATGTCCCTTTAATGCATTAGGTAAATGAACCAGAATTTACCATTTTTACCATGTTCAACCTACCTACTACCAGACGGCAAACCTTTAGACTTGTCCAATTTCAAAGCTGTTGCAAACGACAATTTCAAGTGAATAAAACTTAACATTTATTGGTCTTTTGAGGTAGAATGCATTGTGGGGAATGACGAAATTACTTGCCACAAGCAATTTCTTCGTTTTCCACAATGTTTTCCAGATCCTTTATTTCATTGGCGTAAAATGGTGTCACTGTGTGGTAATGGCTTAATGTTTAACGTTCAGTGATCTTCAATTCGTTCCCAAAACCATATCGAGCGTAAGCAATATTGGTACCGATATATATCATTTGCAACAGCGACGCAAACCGGTTTTTCAAAAACAGCTAGTTGAATGTTGTTCAAGATGGTGAACAATACCAGAACCAACTCATCGAGCTTTGACGCTGAATAACGAAATAATCAACATAACGTTCTCCAACACGTTTATAGACGTGACTTCGACCATCTGAAATTTCCAGGTGTAAACGAGACTCGTGACTGAGCTTTCTTGTAAGGACCGTTTTCATTGGATGAATCTTGCATCAGAAAATGATGATAGAACCAATAAAAGTATGGACGATACCAGGGCTTCCGAAGAAGCTGGAGAACATGCTTTACTTGTTTTAGAAAGTTAGTCTTTTGTGTCACAACTGCCAATATTACCGACATTGAATTAAGTAAAAAACGATGTAAAATCCTTTAGCAATAAATTATCTATCAAAGAATGGTTCATGCAAACTTCAAAAAGGATTTATCCTATTGGTATGAGAGAAAGTGTTTTATCTGTCAGATAGGTCCCTATTTCACTATTTATACCGCTTTCATCTTTCTTCTCTTAGACCGAATCAAAACTTCAATTTTTCTACATGTAACCATTTTTTTTGTATTTTATGCAGGTAGAAAAGTGGATGGCGGAAGCAGGGTGGGAGTCCGTGCCGATGAGCGTAATATTTAAGGTAGTACACCTCCTATGAGATTCATGCAGTGTCGAAATTATTCGGGCGGCGTCGTAAACAATCGGCGGTGGAAAGCTCCACCGAATGTTTGCTACGTCGCCCGAATAGGTCCGGATACGTAACGAATGTTAAAGGGATATTAGTATCCCCGGGCCTAAATCCCTAATGATCCACAGAAGTTGGCTGTTAGCATGTTGTCGCACCGTTTATAGACTTCATAAATAAGACAGAATACAAGATCCATATAGCTCACGATAATTGAACTGGCAGAGCAGCCCTAGCCAATAGGCTAGGATGCTCTGCCAGGTCATTTATCGTGAGCTATAACAGTAAATGACATAAATCGATAATCATGCAGCGGTGTTAAAGTATGTAAAATATTTAAAGTGGGTTTATCGCGTTTACGAAATAATGTGATATGTGGATTTAAATCCGTCGTAATCTAAGCTAATATATACAGATCAGACAGAGCTGAGAATTTGCACACGAACTAAATGCCATAATTGAATAATGTAGTTGTTTTTACAGCAAATTACCCCGAAAATAAGTAAGTAACGGAAAATGATTATACATGTATCTTTAACACATGTGGGATATTTTAAATATTGACCGGATGGTGGCGTTATTAGGTCTGATAGAATGATATAGTCCGGCAGATATCCACTTATATCTTGCAGTGGAGTATAAAGTTTTTTCCTTTGCTGATCCTTGAAATAGACATCCTACTGTTAAAGATTCCGACGAGTGCCATCGTGTCACCCTTTAGCATTTTGAGAAATTCAAGATGGCCGCCAAGATGGCGGAAATTACTTAAATAATCAATGTAAGGGTTTTAAATTCATACTAGAACTGATATATCTTAGGTAAAACATTTTTAATACACTTACTGTTGCTCTAGGAATGGAAAACAATAAAGATAAGACATATTTCTATCATTTCAGATGACTTTTTTGTGTAATTTACGTTACATTATGGGAAAATTGCTTCATTTATTCATTTATCCCCGATGATTTAGACATAAGTCATTCAAACTTAACAGTGAGTGGTTTTGTTGTCAATTCATTCACTAGAATCTTTTGGTGAGAGCAAAATAAGAGCTGTATAAATGTATTATGTAGTTTACATTACCTTGATATTAGCATATTAGCTTCATTCATTCATTTATCTTGTATTATTTGACCATACGTCGTTTAAACACGACAGTGTATGGTCTGGTTATCAATTCATTCCCTTAAAAACTTTTTGTAATAGCAAAAACAGCAGGTTGTATAAATGTATTATGTAGTTTACGTTACCTTGATATTAGCATATCAGCTTCATTTATTAATTTATAAATCTACTAATATTTAGCCATAAGTCGTGAAAACAATAGCAAATATTTTGACTACCAACTTTTTTACTTGAGGCTTATGGTAAGAGCAAAACAACAGTTGTATAAATGAATCATGTAATTTACGTCACCTTTATTTCGTGTACTGTTACATATTCATAAAAAGATAATAATCATGAATTGAACAGAATACCCCCCAATAGCTGGTTACAGTTGGATAAAATAGAGTTAACAATAAGTTAAACAAGACACACCTGTAGTCTCTGATTCACAAACCTATCATGCTCCAGACACAAAAGAATAGTGAATTAAACGTATCCAATTAGGGCACAATGACTAGTATTTGCAAATGAAAATCCTAGCATAAAAAGAAGTGCATAGTGACCCAGTTTGGGTGCATGACAAACCTTGCCTGAGTCATGACTCATCCATATACTACATTCTGTGTCTCTAGGTCAAACGGCTTGAGAAATGGAATGGAAATGTTTTTTCAAAGTTAAGAACAAAAAGTAGGTCACTCTATCCTGATTTTGGTACATGGCATAGCTTTTAGTCATTGTACATTTGCACATTAGGTATCTCTAGATCAGACAGTACATGAGGTATGAAACAGAAGGGAACTTCAAATTAAGTAAATTTGACTCAAAGTGAAAAATAGGTCACAGTGACATCGTTTTGGTACATAATGCTTCTGTTGGTCATGGCGCGTCTTATATTCAATTTGGTTTCTCTAGGTAAAATAGTGCAGGAGAAATGGAGCGAAACAGAAACGTTCGCAGGCTGCCCGACCGCCTGACAAAGAGTATACGATAATTCCCCAGCATTTTTTCTTGACGACTTAGAGAAACTAAATAATTGCGCAAGATTAGATATCAATTCCTAACAGCTGATCAAAATTATTATTTTTTGTAAATGGTATGTATAATATGTAAGGTATTTCTCTACATTGTTCCATTAGTCCAGGGTTCGATTCCCGGTTGCGGCAAATATTCTTTCAGAAGAAATGTCTCCAACCAATGGTTTGGTATCGTTCACCTATGTGGGGAAGCATCTGGAGGCTTGGTTAGGATTTTGTGATAGTACTGGTACGAGAAACGACAGGAGTCCATGGTTAGGCGCTCCAATCGTCGGGATATGACCATAGCAGTTGAAAATGGCGTTAAACCACAAAGAACAAGACCAAGCCAATTAAAAGATGATACATATATTTTCTCCGTCAAAGTCTTGTATTATACCCGTGGTACATTGCCAAGGGGCCAAAACTTGCATGCATGTTCTATATAAACAATAGATTTCATTGTTTATTCGTATTTCTGGGGTTTTATGCTATCATTGTTATATAGCACTGCTCCTTGGCATTTACTAAGCAATGCACATAATAATAATAAAGACGTTGCAATTGTTTCTAGCTTATCACAACTACATCTAGATGAAGAATATCGTCTGTCACTTCCTCACTGCCATTTTGTCATTTTCGAGAAATCGTTATTTCCATGAGCTAGAGCTGCACACTCGGCTTGGGGACAATCAGTTATACTAGCAATTGATCCCTTGACCCCACGTCTAGTTGATCTTGTGTAACAAGAGTGTGTTGCAAATTTTGTGCTTGATTCCTTTTATCATTGTATTACAATGCTTGTATCTGGAGAGAATGATACTAGCTTTTGACATGCTACCAACTAAGTACTGCATGCAACGTGACAAAACAGCTTAAGTAGCCGACTAGTATCACTGACTGACCTCGAAGTTGAAGGTTTTGCTCTTCAAAATGATAAAATGTCAGTGTTGAAGAGATGGACCTAGTTTATTCTACTAAATGCAGTTGTGCTAAGGCTAGAATGGGATGTTACAAAGCACATGCCGAGGAGGTGTGCTGTGTAACACTGAATACTGTAGGAAACCAGAAATACACTGTATGGAAAACAGACGTTATTAACTTTTTACCTCTAAGAAATGTACGGTGGGTTAAACATATAAGGCGCAATTAACCAAACGCCAATCGATAAATCGCTCCATCTAACGAAGGATTTAAGACAAACAATGGGTGTGTGGCATTTTTCTAATCGTCCATGTGTTTATCGATGGTTTTGACTGACAGTTGGCGTTTGGTCCATTGGCGGGGGCGTAAGGTTGCCGGGTCCGTCCGCTTCTATTCCGCTCCATATTTCGTACACAATTTGACCTACAGAGACCAATTTTGATGTGTGTCCGATACCAAAAACAGATTGCTGTCACCTACTTTTCACTTTGGTTGCTCTTAAATAGAAATTTTCTTCCGCTCAATAGCTCATGTACTGTTTAATGTAAGGAACGCCACATTTGTTGTGTAGATGCGCCATGACCCAAAGCTTTGTCGTGTATCATTGTACCAAAACCAGATCAATGTGACCTACTTTTTACAATTGTGTGCACTTAGTTCACTACTCTGCTCTGTATAAAACAAAGTGTGTGCATCAGTGGCTACATGTGTGTCTTGTTTCATATACTTTACCTATACCGGTATTTGACTCTACTTACACTAATCAGCTAATTGCATTTCCTTCGAGTTACGGTATTCTTATTATCGTTACAAGTACATGTAACAGTACATGAAATTAAGGTAACGTAAGCTACATACAGGTAATACATTTATACAACCTGTTGCTTTGCTCTTGACATAATCTTCTAGTAAAACAATTGATAAGCAAACTATTCACTGCTGTGTTTAAATGATTTATGGCAGATTTGTGGCCACATAGATAAGTAAATAATCGATGGTAATGTGCTAATATCAAGGTAACGTAAATTACATAATAAATGTGTAAACCCTTGGATTTGCTGTTGAAAAAAGCCTCTAGTAAAGGTATTCATGAACAAATCATTTGTCGTTGTGTTTAAAAGACTTATGGTCAAATGGTAGTATTCTAGTGAATACATGAAGCCAATTATTCCACAATGTAACGTAAGTTACACAAAATTATCAACTCATATACATTCATACAACCCTTATTTGGCTCTCACCAAAAAATGAAGTGAATGAATTGTGTTTGGCTGACCTATGTCCAAATTATAGTGGATAAGGGAATAAATGAAGCAATTTTCCCATAATGTAACATAAATTACACAAAAATGTCAACTGAAATGATAGAAATATGTCTTATCTATATTGTTTTTCATTCCTAGAGCAACAGTAAGTGTATTAAAGATATTTTACCTAAGATATATCAGTTCTAAAATGAATTTAAAACCCTTACATTGATTATTTAAGTAATTTCCGCCATCTTGGTGGCCATCTTGAATTTCTCAAAATGCTAAAGGGTGACACGATGGCACCCGTCGGAATCTTTAACAGTAGGATGTCTACTTCAAGAATCGGCAAAGAAAAAAACTTTATACTCCACTGCAAGGTTCAGCTAAAAAAAATGGGGAATATCTGCCGGACTAATAGTGGACTGACGCCTCACGATAAACCCTTTTCCTAACCGCAGAATTCTGGGGTGGTCCATTTCAAAAGTTGTTCATGAAAAAAACGGGTGTTGATTAAGATTTGATTTATGTACAATATGGCACAGAAAACATTGGGGCAAAAGCTGACTACCAGCATTTTCGGTTTTTTGTCTCATTGTTTTCCCAAGCATATTGTTTTAGGGACATCTTGTATTTCGTTTGATGCCGATTTGTTTAACCAGGACTGACATCAGCAGGGAAATTCATAAACAAACGTTTTAGAAACAACAGAAAGAGTGACACAATGGCATTCTGGCAGTTCTTTGTCTGCATTTCCAAGAAATCAAAGTAGGCTCATCGAAGTGAAACATTATTCATTTTCGTACAATTTAGAATATTTAAGGAAACGCGGTAAATGAAGTTTTATCAAAAATTTGATTCGACGTGTATTTACATAAGGAATAATATAAAAATAAGGTAAATTGTAAGGCATTATGACACAATTTAGCACCCCATTGCATTGGTATCCATCTATATCCGCAATTAAACCCTTTCCCAAACCCTTTTCCTGGTTTTGACGTCCTTTATTCAAAAAGGGGCTTGGGAAAATATTGAGACAAAAGAAGAAAATGCTGATTATCAGAATTTTATACTTTTGCCTCAATATTTTCCTAGCAATATTGAATACAAATCCTTTCTTTTTCACTGTCTATTTTGTAATCTGTAATAACTTTCCAATTGGACCAGTATAAAATTTCGTGGTTTTGGAAAAGATTAAGGTTACCCTTTTCCTCTAAAGTTTCGTAAGAAAATGGAAGTTGGATCTTTGGCCCGACAGATCAGTCGGTATACTTCTAAAACGCGAAATGAAAGAGCCTTTGTGAAAAAAAGTACCACAAGACAATGCATTATTTGGTAGATATAAAGCGAAACATTGGATTTTATTTCCGTGATCATCAGCAGTTTCTTAATTTATCCAAATGTTTTCCCAAACTACTTTTTCAAGGGACGTCAAAAACAGGTCTTGTTTGGGAAAGGGTTAAAACATTGTTGGCTATCTAATTTAACCTCTCTACGTTGCTTTTCCATAGTGGCCTAGTTCATTTACCGAATAAATAACATGCGTAAGCAGGTCCTATTTCACGGGGTTAATCACTAGACTGGCTCCCGTCTGACTGATCTGGTCTTTAATAAAAGATATGTAAACATTACATTTCACATATTTTCCATACTGCCATACTCTCTGTAAATGTTGATCAGTGTGAGTTTCTAGCTAGGAGGGGGGTAATCTGAGCTAATGAATTAGGAATGCAAGAGTTCAGTTCTTTTGGTATTCAAATACACATACTCACGACCTGGGAGCCAGGATAGTTAATCACATGGATCAAAATTTCAGAAAATCACCAGTATTAAATATTTAATACTTGATCAATCGGTTTGAAGCAGAGAATGTGGGGAAATGTCAGAGATAAACTGACGTAGTGGATTTCAAAGAAAAAAATCAACTGATAACAATGTTATTGAATATCAACCAAAATTTTGATTGATGATCAATAACTTTTATATCGGCTAAATTTTCAAGAAATTACCACATCTATCTAATGTGTGACGTATGTCCACCTTCTCAGCTTCAAATCGGTCCCGTATAAACAAAGTTTTTGAAGATTTTCTGAAATCGTTGTATCACGTGATTATCCATCGTGTTACTCACTCAGTCTCGCTTAAGTGCGACATAGTCAATCCGAAAAGGCCGATTTTTCAAGTTTTTAGTATTGTACTTTGAGTTTAAAATTTTGAAACTAGAATATGATGCCGACATGTAATTACATTATTACAAGTACAACTTTCCTATTTTTTAATCTTACGTCTTTCGGACGTCCAATTCTTAAAACCACTTTTCGACAGGCGAAATGGGTTTTCATTACCAAAAACCCTTCTCAGACTCAATTGTCAGTTGGTCAAAATTCAAAATAGATTTTGTGACCATACAGGAAAACTGTCGTATCTTTTCCTGCTTTCTATGTGTTCTCTAACAAACACTATAAGATTCATTGCCCGATTCGATTTATGCAACGTCTATACCAACTTTACGATCTTTTTTCGATTTAACCATTATCTTGTAGTGATTTTAATTTCGTGATATTGCGTGAAGGGTAAGATCTTTAGAAAGCGATACATGCATACACTTTATTAATAAAGTTAACAAACGCCCTATATCATCAATAACAGCAGCGATTGCTCAAACGGGAAAGGATTCGCTTCGCAACCTGTTTTCAGTTTGAAATTTGGAACGCCGTTGGTTCGAAACCAGTTGGAACCTTTTCTTCTGTATAACGTTTGTAAAAAATGTTTGTTTTACTTTATGTGTTTACTGAAAGCAAACATTTTAGGATGTTTACTCAATTTATTGCACGTATTGTGTATGACAAATTATTTTTCTTTGATCATTGTTGTTTTTGACATCACATGGCATTGATTTAATTGGGTAATCAAATTGATAGTGATTATTCATAGAGACAAATCAGTTGTCTTGAAACGGCAATCAAATCAATTTGAAGTCTGAGAGGGTGTTTATGGTAATAAAGCCGATTTCGTATGTCCGAAACCGATCTTATAGAACGAAACGTTAAACGTCTAACAGAAGAATATATAAAATATCTATCGTTCATATACAATCCCGATCAATCAATCAGAGACGTCCAATTACAGTGTTTTCAGCACTTTGATTTAGATATGCTGTTGACAAAATGAGCGCTGCCACCTTTTGCAGACACCATTTTCGAGACACATCATTGAAGTTTAGGAAGAAATACAGAATATTTGGACAACAGTACATGGGTTATCTAATCTACTTCGCATAAGATATGATTATTCATATGTGAATTAATAACTTTTGTCAAGCCTGTGTCATTTTTTGCGTAAAATATACTGTAAAGAGTAATTTTTTATATTCTTAATCAATGTGAACTACCATAGAGAATGATTTAGTAATCAAATAATATTACTAAGCGTCATAAAAATCAGATATAAAATACTTAAACGAAACCTGCCCTTGAGAGTATATATGTCGTAAGCAAACTTGAAACTATGCAGTCTTAAGACTGCATAGATGTTACGGAACTCATTTTATGCAGTTTCGAAACTGCGTAATATAGCAATTAGCAATAAGACAACAAGGCCGAATAGCTTGAATGATTCTAATTTGGTATTTCACAGTCGACTAAAATTTCATCAAACATCAGCTCTAACATAAAGATTAAATATCAGCTCAATGTATGCTACGATAATATATAAAAGAAACTGTAGCTCTCAAATAAATTCTCAAAATATCGAATGATCTGCTGCATAAGGACAATGAGCCACCACCGCATTGTTACAACATGAATTAGTACCAAAAATGCCATGAATTATCTATATACAAATGAAACCCAATGTGATGATGGCTAATTGCCCAACCGCCAAGTCAAAAAAGCTTTCATCACTTCTAGCAAAGTTCCTACAATTAATGAAGAAAAGAAATAGCAAAACGTTCAATAGAATACCTATCCAACGTTATCCCTTCTCATCCTCTTAAAGACCTGAAGACTTCAGTAAATTCAAATCACTTAAGTGCTGGGAATGGGTGGGTGGGTTTTTAAAATTTCAAGACAAGTAAGAACTCGTCGACTGCATATGCATAAAGACAAACTGTGCACGGAGCGCGGCAAACTGGAGATTTTATATAACTACCAACTAAGCCAACCAATCAGAAGCCTGTTTGTCATTGCAAATTACCCAGCTTTATCGATGTGCCGCGTCATCGACAAAACTATGCAAATTAGCAATAAGACAACAAGGCCGAATAGCTTGAATGATTCTAATTTGGTATTTCACAGTCGACTAAAATTTCATCAAACATCAGCTCTAACATAAAGATTAAATATCAGCTCAATGTATGCTACGATAATATATAAAAGAAACTGTAGCTCTCAAATAAATTCTCAAAATATCGAATGATCTGCTGCATAAGGACAATGAGCCACCACCGCATTGTTACAACATGAATTAGTACCAAAAATGCCATGAATTATCTATATACAAATGAAACCCAATGTGATGATGGCTAATTGCCCAACCGCCAAACCAAGCCCTCAAAACCACGCCCAGCACAGGCAAATACAAAACACACAAACAAAAATAAAAGAATTACATTAATAAGATACACATATAAACCCATACCTAATCAAGAGCAATATGTGATCCTATTGCAACTTCATCACACCTCTCAATGACATAAAAGTCTGTCAAAAAAGAGGGCCCCTACCCATCACCAACAACAAAAGAACAGCCCCTCCCAACCCTACTCAAGAACAATATAAAAGTCTATTGTAACTTGAAAAGCCTCCAATGGAATAAGCTGCGACCATATAAAGAGGGCCCCTCCCACAAATACCCCACAACCCTATGTGGTTATTTATGTGAAATTCAAACTTTCAAAAGATGTGCCACAACTTTAATAAATGCAATCCTTAACCTTCTGGTACCCTCCAGGTTCAAATGTAGCCCCCCATCCCGCACAGCGAACAATTCCCTAATTGGCTTCCCAAATTTACAAAAACGCTTAAAAGAACGAACATAAACCAAACTCATGGTTTTACAGGCTTTAGCTAATTCACAATTAATCACTTTCACTTTGTCACCAGTTACTTGATAATCCAATGGTCTAGGTAGAATGCTGGACACTACCAATTTCACTGAGGGATTAATCCTCTTGATTAAAGCCAAAAGGTTCAAATAACCACCGATAAGTTCATGCACAGGTAGGGAATTCACGTCATTCGTCCCAACGTGTAGAATTACATATTCTACTTTCACCAGATCAGGGTTTTTCTCTATCTGACGGGATAAGCGCGCAACATTTATACCTGGGAAGGGTATTACCCGCGTGAATTTGATGTTATCCACGTGCTTGGCAATAGAATCAGAGAGTAAATGTACTCGAACTTCTGCAAAAAAAGGAGAGAAAATCTCCTAAATTCAAATGCTTCTTAAAAAAGAACTAAACCCTAAGAAATTGAAAAACTATTAAAGGGACATTTCATTCCAATTTCAATCTTTTAAAGTATGTCTTGATGCCAAAATTGGTTATTCTAATGAGTATAAATACTATTAGTTTTTTTTAGTTGTTGCCGATAAGCGAGAAACACGCATTTAAAGTTGAGACATAATCGATAAATAGCATATAAATCCGAACTGTTGTCCACAACAATTTGTTCAATTTTAACACAAAAATATAAATTTCTCGTAAACGGCGCAATATTTTGGCTTGAAATTTTCAGAATTTTCATAAGGAAATATGCTCTTTCAGATAAGAATAAAAGTAAAATTTATGACAAAAAATTCTGAAATGTCATTTTAACTATATCTTAAAAATAAATATATCACCCACAAGTCAGAGCGATAAACAGCAAATTCACTTCCCTCTTTTTATGCCGAGTCTGCAGTTCAAAAGTTACTCAGCATTTTCTCCAAAACCTCATATTTATCACGCCAGGAAAGTTCTAAATAGCGCTTATAACAATCTGACTTCCAATCACCTAACATTTGTATATATTCAGCTGGTACTTCCGATTTTAAAGCCAAGGTGGCAAAGCCACGCCTGAAAGAATGCGACGAGAAATCAGCCGGATTCAATCCTATTGCCTTAATACACTGGCGTAACTTAGTTTGAAATAAATGATATGTCACACATCTAGAATTTTTCAAAACAAACAAAGCTCCAGACTGATTACTGAAATTCAAGGCTTTCAAATTCTCAAAAGCACTAACTGGACAAAAACGCTTATCCTTTAAAGGAATTAAAGGACTAGTTATTATACGTTCACCAAATTGAATAGTCTTAGAAAAATTGAAATTGACTAAAATAAAATCATCCACAACTTCTATGTCCTTTGTTTTCAGCAGTCTACCCTGCTCAATGTCCTTACTATTGGAAGGTACCAAATTTGATTTTCTAGCCAACAAAAAAAAAGGCAAAAAGGAAAAGGCACCAATAAACAATATTATCCTTATCCTTCCAATCTAAAGAGTCGTAAATCTTGGCTAAAATTTCGAAAGTCATAGGTGTAGCCCTTTTTACACTATGTGGTTTAATTCTAGCTAAACCTCTCAAAGTAAGATGCAAAGCGAAATCCGAAAATTGCTTAATCTCAAAGCCAGTAAGGGAATGAAGGGTTTTAACCCCAGCCAAATAATTTTTTATACTTTCTGTTGCAACAAAGGACCTAGAAAGGAATTGAACATATAATCTTAGTGTCTGCACTGAAGCAGGTAAATAGGACAAGTTAAAAAACAAGCAGAACATAATAAATGTTTCCCATTGAACTTTCAAATTTTTATGTGTGCCTAGTGCAAAAGCTGAATAAGTTGAACACTTCATGTCCTTTTTCAATGTTCGCAGCAAGACATCTGAAAAGAAACCTACCAGGAATGAGTAAAAAGAAAAAGCTCATCAGTAACTCCTTCCTGGATCAAAGACGCGCCGTTCTCAAAATTCTGAAAAAAGGATAATTGGAACTTATGGTCCAAATGCCATCTTGACAGACTGTCCGCCGCCCGATTTTCTTTTCCTTCTAAAAATACTGCTCTTATCTGTACGTCCCAAATTGAAGTTAGGTAACAAACTTCTCACAAACATTGCTGCAAAAAAGGACATTTAGCCTTACCAGTATTCAAAACAATACACGCGGCTTGATTATCACAAAAAATTTGAATTCTCTTACCCTTTAACAGACGACACCATAAATGCAGACAAACTATAATGGCCAACATTTCCAAAGCACTGATGTGCAAGTTTAACTTGACAATGAATTCTGGAAATTTCGCATGAAAAAATCGACTTCCAAAAAGACCACCACATCCAGAAAGACAACTGTCAGAACTGAACATAGAATCAACCTCAGTCCAAGGGCCGAGATCTAATAAGGAAATGCCATTATACACCGGCAAAAACCTATCCCACCAAACAATGTCCTTTTTTACTTCTTGGGGTATTACAATCTGAGTCTGTTCCTTCATCCTATAGCATTCCCTAAGCCAAGCTAAAATTCTATTAACAAATATTCTGCTTGACCTGACACAAGCTCCAATGAAATTCAATTTACCTAACAACTTTTGTATATCCTTCAGAGAGGCAAAATCCTTTTGACACCAGGACCTAATCAAATTCCTTATCTCAATTAACCTATCCACCGTCACGGACATGGTCATATTATGAGTGTCAAAAAGTACACCTAGGAATATCATGACCTCTGATGGCTCACTAGCTTTGTCAAAAGCCTCTTCTAAACCGCTCTTACGAAAAATTTCCCGAACTAATTGAAAGGCAAAGATAGCCGATTCTTTAGATTCCACGCCGCCAAAATCATCAAGATAGTTCAAGACAGCAATACCCACATTCAACAACATAAAAGAAAAAGCATTGGTAACTCTCTGACATATATGAGCAGAAGATCTGAGACCCATAGGTAACACAGAGTCACAAAATATATGACCCTTCCACTGAAAGGCTATCATATTGTAGTTGGAGGGGCAAATACTAATTTGGCGATAAGCCCTCCTCAAATCTAGTTTGAACATCAAACATCCAGGACACTTGGACAAAATTAATGCAACAAAGTCATCAACTTTAGGAAACACCAAATCAACTTTGTCTTCCAAGTAAAAATCCTTACTAACATGATCATTAACACTATTGCCTCCCTTTGGAAAGCTCAAATCTAAAATAACGCGTCTCTCATTTGGGTCCGCTTTTGGAACCGAATTTAAAGGTGAAATAACCAATCTCCTTTGAAAAGGGTTATGCGAAAAAGGTCCGATAATTGCCCCAAAGGATGCTTCCTTACACAAATATTTGTGAACAAAGTCAGGAAACAACTCTGCACCTTTATGATTTCTACAAACGTTTACCAAATCCCTATTACTTTCAATCCAAGAATCAGATAAACCGATAGGAAAACCATACTTCAAAAAATCAAGAACCTGCAAATCCCCATATCCAGTCAACATTCTGCGCATAAACTCTGTATCAAACTTATTATTTATAGGAATCCTCTCCTTTTGATAATTATAAAAACCAGAATCAATTACTCTTCTATGAATTTCAATCAATCTCTCTGAATTAGAAACAATAGGACCCAAACCTGCACAAATATTACAAGAATCTGTCTCACAAACCTTCATGCAAGAATCTCTACTAGAGTTATGACCCCTTACCTCGAACTTGACATATCTCGGAAGAAAAACTTCTGCAATTTTGTTGTCCCCCCTTATCCCCCTGAATTGCTACTGCGAAAAATGAGGACAGGCGGAAGAACACTCCGGGTGAGACATTTCTTTCCTGTCTTTGATCCAGCAAGAAGCACAAATGTGCTTACCGAACTTAACTTTACCCTTGAAGGTCATAGTATGAGAATCTTGAAAAGTGCATTTGTTTCGCTGAAATTTCGGGCAATACCAAGTTTTGTCGTCAGATCTGCTATTAATAGGAGCAGAACATCCCATAGAAAAATCTGTTTTGGGTCTAAAGGAATGACCCGCAGCCGCCAAAACAGTGTTCTCTATATAAAGAAAATCATCATTCCAAGACTTGAAACCCAATTCAATATCCCGCAAAATTGCAGCATAGAGAGTTTTCAAAGTTTTAAATTCAAAAGTGTTGTTTAAATACATTAAACGCTTCAACAAGTTAATCCTGCCTTCTCTTTCAACACCTGATACACTCTTCTGAGAAATTATCTCTAACTCCCCAGCAACAAATAAATTGAGGGAAAGCTTTTCAAATTCCACAGAATGATTGACAAATTCAAACCTAAGGAATGCATGTGGATAACATTGAGGTGACAACACTCTGTCTGAAGACCTGCTGTTAATGCCGGACTTCAACGATTTTTTGTCCCTAACCGACTTAGACACACAAGACGCCTCCTGCTCAGAGTCACTAGAGTCCTGCTCAAGCTCTTCTCCTAATCCAAGCCCCAATCTCGACAAATGTTTACGGGCATCCGACAGCAAAGCACCATCACTACGTAATTGTTTGATAGAAAAAACTTTACCTTTGCCCGCCTCACGGTCACCAGAAATTCCTGCATTCCTCACCTCCTTACCGATCTGACCTTCGGCCTCTTCGATCTCTTGACGTAACCTACGCAACTCCTGTTCTTGTCTCAATTTCTTTAATTTCGACGCGAGCCTAGCTCTCTCCTCCTCGTACGTGACATCGTCCATTTCATCTCCGGAAGTGACGCCGCTACCGGAAGGAACGTCAGCGGGGGCTTCCCCACTTACTTTCACTTTAGCGGGGCTCCCCAAGGGGGAGAAATCATTAGTCCGAGCTAACCCCGACTCATGAAACGCCTTATAATCTACAACCGACCTCTGTCGCTTCTCCGTCATACTTGGCTACTATAATAATTGCTCAGAAAGTCAAACCAAGAATATCAGCAATATTAATTCCCCACTGGAACCAAGGAGACGACGTCCTCTCAGGAAAAACGAAAGGCTCCGCCAACTAAATAGTTCAGTTTACAAATCAGCTATCCACGACATCTCTGACTACTCGGAAATAAACGAAATATAAAGTTGCTCAGTACAGTAAAACCAAGACTTTTGAAAATTTCAAGACAAGTAAGAACTCGTCGACTGCATATGCATAAAGACAAACTGTGCACGGAGCGCGGCAAACTGGAGATTTTATATAACTACCAACTAAGCCAACCAATCAGAAGCCTGTTTGTCATTGCAAATTACCCAGCTTTATCGATGTGCCGCGTCATCGACAAAACTATGCAGATTATATTGATATTTTGATGTATAACGGCGTTCTCTCGATGCAGAACTCATCTTAAACATATTCCTTTTGAGAAGGAAACTTAACAGATCACAAAACAAACCATATTAGGCTGTTTTTATTTGAAAACATGTTCGGTACCGAACAGCCTAAGTTCTGCACCGAACCGAAAAACAGCTTCCGGTTTACCGAAAATGATTCGTACCCTAGAAATTTCGTACCTTAATTTTACTAGTTCGTCTACATGTACAAAACAATGCATATCGTCCAATTTATAGACAATATTGTCATAATGGTGATATGGTTTCTCGATTCTGATTAATTATATTGGAAAATGATGTAGTAATTCTTACTATTCCATTTCGTAACATTATTTACAGATTGTAAATGTCTGTAGGCCTATTCTGTTTATGAACTACGATTGTATGTATTGTTATGAGCATCCTAACAACCTATCTATTGGATTTTTTTAAAAAAAATAAGATGAAATTTATGTAATCAGGTCTAATAGGAAATTTTAGTTGACAAAAGTGGCATTTTGAAAAAAAAAAAAAAAACTCCTTGAAAGTAAGCAAGTTTTATTACGGAACATTTCACCCTTTAAGGGGGAATGCTCCAGATTCCTAAATCTTTTCCCAATAATAGAATTTATGTATATTTTGTGTGTTGAAATTACATGTTATTACCAATTGAAAAAAATCATTCATCCTATAATATTGGTCAGTATACGTGAGCTACCCGGTGAAGCTAAATCATTCATCCTATAATGTCGGTCAGTATACGTGAACTACCCGGTGAAGCTAAATCATTCATCCTATAATGTCGGTCAGTATACGCGAACTACCCGATGGAGTTTTATTTATCATTCATCCTATAATGTCGGTCAGTATACACAAACTACCCGGTTGAGCTAAATCATTCATCATATAATGTCGGTCAGTATAGGCGAACTACCTGGTTGAGCTAATTCATTCATCCTATAATGTCGGTCAGTATACGCGAACTACCCGGTTCAGCTAAATCATTCATCCTATAATGTCGGTCAGTATACGCGAACTACCCGTAGAAGCTAAATCATTCATCCTATAATGTCGGTCTGTATACGCGAACTACCTGGTGGAGCTAATTCATTCATCCTATAATGTCGGTCAATATACGCAAACTACCTAATGGAGCTAAATCATTCATCCTATAATGTCGGTCAGTATACGCGAACTACCCGGTTGAGCTAAATCATTCATCCTATAATGTCGGTCAGTAAACGCGAACTACCCGGTTGAGCTAAATCATTCATCCTATAATGTCAGTCAGTATACGTGAACCAATCGGTGGAGCTATATTATTCATCCTTTAATGTCGGTCTGTATACGCGAACTACCCGTAGGAGCTAAATCATTCGTCCTATAATGTCGGTCAGTATAAACGAACTACCCGGTTCAGCTAAATCATTCATCCTATAATGTCGGTCAGTATACGCGAACTACCCGTAGGAGCTAAATCATTCATCCTATAATGTCGGTCTGTATACGCGAACTACCTGGTGGAGCTAATTCATTCATCCTATAATGTCGGTTAGTATTATGCGAACTACCTGGTTGAGCTAAATCATTCATCCTATAATGTCGGTCAGTATACGCGAACTACCCGGTTGAGCTAAATCATTCATCCTATAATGTCAGTCAGTAAACGCGAACTACCCGGTTGAGCTAAATCATTCATCCTATAATGTCGGTCAGTATACGTGAACCAATCGGTGGAGCTATATTATTCATCCTTTAATGTCGGTCTGTATACGCGAACTACCCGTAGGAGCTAAATCATTTGTCCTATAATGTCGGTCAGTATAAACGAACTACCCGGTGGAGCTACATCATTCATCCTATAATGTCGGTTTGTTTACGTGAACTACCCAATGGAGCTAAATCATTCATCCTATAATGTCGGTCAGTATACGCGAACTACCCAATGGAGCTAAATCATTCATCCTATATTGTCGGTCAGTATACGTGAACTACCCAATGGAGCTAAATCATTTGTCCTATAATGTCGGTCTGTATACATGAACTACCCAATGGAGCTAAATCATTCATCCTATAATGTCGGTCAGTATACGCAAACTACCCGGTTGAGCTAAATCATTCATCCTATAATGTCGGTCAGTATACGCGAACTACCCGGTGGAGCTAAATCATTCATCCTATAATGTCGGTCAGTATACGCGAACTACCCGGTTCAGCTAAATCATTCATCCTATAATGTCGGTCAGTAAACGCCAACTACCCTGTTGAGCTAAATCATTCATCCTATAATGTCGGTCAGTATACGTGAACCAATCGGTGGAGCTATATCATTCATCCTATAATGTCGGTCTGTATACGCGAACTACCCGTAGGAGCTAAATCATTCATCCTATAATGTCGGTCTGTCTACGCGAACTACCCGGTGGAGCAAAATCATTCATCCTTTAATGTCAGTCTGTATACGTGAACTACCCGGTTGAGCTAAATCATTCATCCTATAATGTCGGTCAGTATACGCGAACTACCCAATGGAGCTAAATCATTCATCCTATAATGTCGGTCAGTATTATGCGAACTACCCGGTTGAGCTAAATCATTCATCCTATAATGTCGGTCAGTATACGCGAACTACCCGGTTGAGCTAAATCATTCATCCTATAATGTCGGTCAGTAAACGCGAACTACCCGGTTGAGCTAAATCATTCATCCTATAATGTCGGTCAGTATACGTGAACCAATCGGTGGAGCTATATCATTCATCCTATAATGTCGGTCTGTATACACGAACTACCCGTAGGAGCTAAATCATTCATCCTATAATGTCGGTCTGTCTACGCGAACTACCCGGTGGAGCTAAATCATTCATCCTTTAATGTCGGTCAGTATACGCGAACTACCCAATGGAGCTAAATCATTCATCCTATATAATTCATCCAAACTACCCGGTTGAGCTAAATCATTCATCCTATAATGTCGGTCAGTATACGTGAACTACCCAATGGAGCTAAATCATTCATCCTATAATGTCGGTCAGTATACGCGAACTACCCAATGGAGCTAAATCATTGATCCTATAATGTCGGTCAGTATACGCAAACTACCCAATGGAGCTAAATCATTCATCCTATAATGTTGGTCAGTATACGCAAACTACCCAGTTGAGCTAAATCATTCATCCTATAATGTCGGTCAGTATACGTGAACTACCCAATGGAGCTAAAATATTCATCCTATAATGTCAGTCTGTATACGCGAACTACCCGATGGAGCTAAATCATTCATCCTATAATGTCAGTCTGTATACGCGAACTACCCGGTTGAGCTAAATCATTCACCCTATAATGTCGGTCAGTATACGCGAACAAATAGGCCTATGTAGATCTGGGCCCAGCTGCGGATCCAGGGTTTCTGTGGACGGGGTTCGAACATATAGGAGGGGAGGTTCGTTTTCCTAAAATCACACAAATTTTACTGAATTTCTACATGAAATTGAAATAAAATGTTCGTCCCCCCCAACCCACTTTGGATCCATTACTGGGGCCTACAAAATTTCATCTGAATTTTTGTTCCCCGATCCCGCCTTATATTGAAATTTGTCAATGTTGGCTAACGTAGATCTAGATCTATCAAAAGTTTGTAACAATTTCTTGTACCGACAATTTTAAGTGAACAAAAATATTGTCTTTTGGGACAAAAATCATCGTGAGAAATAAAGAAAATGCTCATGGTCGGAAGTAATTCCTTCATTATCTACGATGTTTAACTTTTTCCGAGCCATCTCATCAACAAACAATTCTGACTTGGGATCATTGCCTAGCAACGTAACGCCAGGTAGATAGATAAGCAGGTGCGCAATAAAATCTCGGCTTACGAGACTCCACGTTATTTCGCGGAGTTTCCAATCTCTGTTGTTATTATTATGTCTTTGTCAGAAGTGAATCGATCAAAAATCAAAATTTACCCGTAAAAAGTCCTTTCAGGTCGTTGTTTGATTTGAATATCAATAATTCAGTGAAAATAAACAGTCTAAATGGTTCTGCATAACATACAGAACTCATGCATAAGCAGTTTTAAAACTGGATGAGCAGTTTCGAAACTGCTCATGCAGTTTTGAAACTGAATAAAGTTCCGTATATGCAGTTTTAAAACTGCTTAAGTTCTAAAACTGTTCACAACATATATACAACAAGAAATCCAAGTCAAAACTGTGTTCGTATGGAAAGTGTCAATATAGACTTAGCACTAAAAGTTGACTCGTAAATGGCCTACTGATTTGTCCTGTAAAAGGTCATTATGAAAATCGCCTTCTAAATGCTTTCTACCGTATAACATGTTACTCATTTTATAAATAACTATTGTTATCATCAAAGTAGGGTCTTTACACTGTAGGCAAGTACTTTGTTTATTTGTTTGTTGCGGGGTTGAACTCTTTCAACAGCTTAGGACATATCAAGGCGGTCAAAGACACAATTCTGTGTTTTCTGGCTTTCTCACACAAGTATGGACACAACCTTCTTTTCACAGCCACTGAATACTTTTCTCATATGCATCCTGAGGTAAGAGGCGAAAAATCCCCGAAAATCAAGGTAGGTATTCCGGAATATTTTATGAAATAGGAACTATGTGAATATTGACTTAAAATTTGCAGAAATATTAAATTGAAAACTCTAAAACGGTTGCCGAATAACAGAAACTGGTGACTTATATTATATATATATTTATTATAATATCATCGGAAATTGAACAGGAAAGGTATCAGTAGCTATTTCCCAAAGAAAACCTTGGCTACTTTACCAACTGTAGTGAAAAATTTTGTGTCCCGTAACTGGTCTTAAAGTCCATCTCAATGATGCTCTCATGAAGACCAATGTATCAAATTCTATGACGCCATCTAACTATATTGCCGAAATCATGCTAAATGAGCGCAAATGACGGAAAGGAATTTATCGATTTAACGGAAATGATACCATTTGTCCCGTAGATGGCGACTCGTAAATGGTTCTGTAATTTGGTTATGCCTCCTTTGTGTTGGGTTCACAATAAATTTTCCGACCATGGCATCATTTTTATTATTTGAAAAACATTGTATTGTATCTTGAAGTAAACAATTTAGTTGCCAGTTCTTATAGTATAAAGTAAAGTCACTTTGTTAAGTTGTCTCGTAAATGGTTTCTTTAAAATCACGCTGCACATTTTAATATTCCATGCTTCTTGTTTGAGTTTTGGTATTGGATACATTAAAAACATATAGGTCGCCGTTGACATATGGTCTCCATTGTTGAATATGACAGTTTTGTTATGTCATTTAGCATTTTATAAAACATTTGCAGGCCATGATAAGTGATGACTCGTAACTGGTTCCGAATTTGAGTACACGATTATGGTCATATTTCTCTCATTTCCAGATGTTCAAATCTAAGTTTGGGCTTTATACACAAACAACATGTTCATAGCATACGATTTATGTAAGAATGGTGAGCTGTGGTAATCTTTTTTAACCTTATAACAGAGTTTGAAACAAGTCATTTTACTTCGGGGACATGCTGTTTTAGATACCCTCTCGTATGCAAACCATGCATATATCGCTTAACCCTTTCCCAAACGACAAAGTTTTAGGGTGTTCCAAATTCAAAGCTGCTGCAGACGACATTATTAAAGTAACTAGAAAGGAAATTTCTGTACAATATAGCACAGAAAATATTGAGGCAAAAGGAGAAAATGCTGATTATCAGCATTTTCTTCTTTTGTCTCAATATTTTCCAAAGCAATTTCTAAATAAGGACGTCAAGACCTGGTCTTGTTTGGGGAAGGGTTAATAGATGGCAGAATTTATGTCATGTGATATTTCCAATTCACACAATGCTTATGCTTATCAAAATGCTAAATGGAGAAGCACAAGACGTCCTATGAGGGACGGTATCATCGTATCATTGCTGAAGACACTATTTGTCGTACTTAAGTGAGAGTGAGTCTACTGTAAGAACATTAGCTGACCTTATTTACCAGACCCAGCAAGTCGCTGCTTTTCAACTAAAACCTCGTAACTACAGCTTGTTTTAAGCTGCAGTAACATGGTGTTTGTTGAAAAGCGACGAAGTTCTGTTAATTCAAGTACACGGTTTAAGAATTTCCCTGAGTTGATAAGCACTGATTAAGTGGAAACTTTACTTTATACGAACCCTTTCCTCGAAAGATGACGTTACTTTTATATCTTCCAACTTGACCTTTTTGCTTCTAAAGACGTTTATTAATGACTTGGGTCTAGAAAATGCTTAACAATGCATCGAAACAAACGAAGAAAATGCTGCAAACCAGCCCCAGCCTTTGCTTCAATACTGTATTTTCTGTGATATATTTTACACACATTACAAATTCCTCACATTACCAAATCCACATTGTTATGTTGTAAAAAGAATTGTTATAAAGTATATTTTTGTCGTTTTGGAAATGTTGAATTGTGTCGTCGGAAAAGGATTAAAATGAGGCGGACCAAATCATCGCCTAGTCATTTCCCCATAGACCCGCTACTTGTAAACATGTAGACCCTTTACCAAACAATGATATTTGGGGCAGTCTAATTTTAAAGATGCTGCAAACAGCAAAAAGAATGGTGATAAAGATGGAATTTGTCTACAACATAGCCCGGTAAAATAGTGACATAAAAGGAGAAATGAGTTTTAGACATTTTCTCCTTTTGTCTCAATGAATTCCCAAGCATATTCTATGCTCAATAAGGGATGTCCAAACCTGACCTCGTTTGGAAAAGAATAAATCCTATACTTAATGGCATCCATACTTTCTTATCAACAAAGTAAATAAATGTATACCCATTTTACTGCCATTTAATGTTAGAGATACAATATGAAACATGGGGTAATAATTCATAACTGATGTAAAGCATTGGTTTTATTTTTGACCAGTGGTGAGACCAATGAAATTGCAGTATATTTGAAAATTTCGGCGCTATATTTCACATAAACGCACTGCCGGGTACGGATATACATAGCCACGCCCCCGTGTCCTGTGCAGTTATGAATCAAAGTACTGATAGTACTGAAGGTCGGGAAACAGAGGATTCGAAATACAGTAAATGGTCAATTTTCTTAAATTTACATTGAATTCGTAAAATATTCTCAATGTTGTTATCTGATTGCACATTAAAATTAATCCTTATACTTTTATTCCCGAGTTAACATAAGCAAAAATTTGATATTTCTAGAAAAGAAATCATAGGGGACGAAAGGGTAATTTTCAACAATATAGATCTACTCCATTACACGGTCCGCCGCGATATGACCCTAGTAGTTGAAAACTGCGTAAAACCCCAATAAACCAAATCCATTACACGATGTCGTATTTTTTCGGGTGATGTCGTAAACATTCGGTGATGGAAAGTGTCGATTTCTTTTAACCCGTAACGTGTCCGTGTTGAACGGGTAACCGTATGTTAAAAATATTTACGGCGTCGTCAGAAAAGATCCGACGTCGCATGAATCTCATTACGGATGGACTGCCTTAATGAATTGTCTGGGTTAACAGTTTGTAAAACATTATATCATTTTGATATCCATTATAACAAGGTTTGAGGATACATTGTGGCAAAACGAAAACATTTTGATATTCAACATTTTTTCTTTGTCTCAATCTGTCTTTCAACAATTCTTCAGCTAAACTTTACATTAATATTTATCTAAATTATCAACACAAACTTGACATTACATGTAGCAACAGTATTCCGTTTTTTATGCAGGCCCGTAGGCACAGGTGGGGCTACGGGATGGGATAAGCCCCAAATGTTGGCCAAAAATATCGAATTTTCCTCATTTTACATAGAAAATTGAAGAAAAGACCAATTAGCCCTTAAGATGTTCAGACACTAACCCGGACAGAGTTTTGAGACCTTCCCCTTATCAAATTGCTTCCTACAGGCCTGAGAGCAGTTTTACATTCTACTGCTTAGGAAAGGTTAAACTTTGCACGATGAAAAATATTAATATTATGACGGGAAAATTTCTGAGCAGAATTCAGAATCAGGAATGAAGTTAAATTTAATATGGTTCACAAAAGTGGCATGAGAACTGACCAGATTTAGATAATATTTACAACATAGCACATTGTAAATAATGGTAAAGGTTAGACCACAAACATTGATCAACAATTCTAATAATATGTGTGTTAAACTCAGAATTTGGAAATAGTGAGCTCGTATTTTCTGCACACAAATCTAGATCTTGCTTTCTTTTTATTTTTGCTGTCCTCTTTGCTTTTCGCATTAGCTTTCACTTTGGATTGTTCTGTCTGTCGTTTGTGAAAGAGATAACGCTATCACCCCTATCATCTGCAGAGACAGAGGCCTACAATTAACTCATAAATAGCCTATATCTCAAGCCCAGGTCGAAGAAAGATGATTAAATTCCTGTTAAACCTAAGCCTGGATTAATAAGGATGAATAAATTACGAAAATTACGTTGTATGTACTCAAGACGGCTCAAAGTCCGTACAACGCTGTTACGGTAACACTTTAGTTGGTCAAAGCATAGGAGACTAGCTTTACACCGCGAAGTGTTAACACGTGAGCGTATAACCCGATAAAATGCATGTGTTGTAAAATGCGATTGTGCGCATAGCAATTGAACAAGGAGAAGGACTCGACTAGAGTCAGGATATAAATAGATTTTCCGTGAATCTACGAGTGCTTCACGGAAATGTCCGATTACACGAACTGTGTGGCGCAGTAATTTGGTGTTGAAATTCTCGTCTGCTCTAGTCTGCCACACCAGTTAGAATAGTTCGAATCAACCTTTCCGCCAAAAAGAGAAGTTGATAGTTTTCGCACTTATGAGCAAACTGCTGCATTGTTTTGATAAAACAATTAAGAAATGAAAGTCTTTACGATGATTATGTAATTTGAGTAATTTTGAATTGTTCATAGGTAGGTCTACTTTTTCGGCGGACTCAGACATTTTGAACGACTATGCGGTGACCAAATTATATCGAAAACCTCGTATCTGCAGATTAAAACAAGCGGCAGATACGAGATTTTCGTAGAAAAGCGTTAGAAGCGTTGGATCGCTATAGGACGTGAAAATCTCAAAGAGATTTCCCGACCTAAAAATGATGTAATTTTTGGGAAAATGATGTAATTTTGGGAAAATGATGTAATTCCAATAAGATCCGCTCGATAGTAGCTCCGGTCGGAGGCGTGGTTGAAGAATGACAGTAGTCTAAGCGTATGTTTTCATTGGTTGACGAACACTAAGTCAGATAGAGTCTGTATAGTAGATTCTACGCAACATAAACGTTCAAAGGCTGCATCTTTTGAACGTTTATATCGCGCAGAATCTACTATACAGCCTCTATCTAATACATAAACTGTTAACCCATGTAACTGATTTGTAGTCTGCAAAATATTAAACTAACATGAATCCTGGCTCCAAATGTCACATCCTGTTTTGAAAGAAAATTCTCCTTAAGTCATCTAAGATACATAATTAGTTAAAATAACTCTTGGTACCGAATGATACATCCTGTTTTGAAAGGAAGTTCCCACGAACAGCGATTTTGAAATGACAGATGTAATACTATGAAAACACGGAGTTGACATTCGTTATCATAACATAACCTCCGTATGTAGTCCCTTCACAAGGCTCCATTTGACTGAAACCGACTGATATGTGGGACTGATAACACAGAGCACCGTGAAGGTGCTAGTTGGGGAGCCTAGTCTCTTATCTGTAACAGTTTGCTAAACTTTCCAGAACAGTAAAGGGGCTCATACAAGCTTGTTGTGCAGATAACGATGAGGTCAAAAATATGTTAAACTTTAAGAAATATCCGATTGATTGATCAAGCTGTAGGCCTATGTGTAGATCATTTCTGACCAAGGAAAGTTCGAACATAAAGTTCATTAATTTTAGTTTTTCTTAATCAGTACAGTTTCTAGCTTTACATACTGGCACTTTCTATTTAAAGAAACCGCTGTATGGAAACTGATGTACGTTAGATTTGTTGGGTGCACCGAAGTCAAACTCAAAATGACGGATTTCTTTTACAAGGTAGGTGTCATGTGTTTTTGGTCACAAACTATTGAATATGCACTTTCATGCAACTTGACGGATATCAGCGTGAAGACAATACATTCCATTCAGCTTAACTACGGTATCAACTTCTGCACCCATCTAGCCCTGTGCTGTTTTCAGGAGAATCAGTCACTATTAGGAAATACATACCGATTTTTCAAAATCTAGCGATTCGGATTTCAACGCAAACACGACACCGTGTTCAGTCAAAGATAACAGTCAAACTAAGCAACTCCATAAAAATGATATATTCATTGGTTTTGAAACCAATTGTCTTCACGCTGATATCCGTCAGGTTGCATGAAAGTGCATATTAAATAGTTTGTGACAAAAAACACATGACGCCTATCTTTTAAAGAAATCCCGTCCGCATTTTTGAATTTGACTTCGGTGCACCCAACAAACCTAACTTACGGCAGTTTCCATACAATGGTAACATTGGAAAAACATTGATGCAACTGTACCTTGACGGGTAATAAGAGAAAACTTGGTATCAGCGTTTGAATTCCTTTCTGTTTGACCATAGATCATGCAATTCGATGCACAAAACGACATGGGCGGATCTAGGGGGAAGGGGGTCGGGTATCTGGACCCCCTCCTCCCCCTGGCATTGGCCTTAAATTGAATTTTGACTATATGAATTTAGTGTAACGTTACATGTTTGCTACATTTTAAGCCATAATTTGGGCTTGGACCCCCCCCCCCCCCTGGAAAAAAATTTTGGGCTTGGACCCACCCCCCTCCCCTAGGAAAAAATCCTGGATCCGCCCTTGAAACGATGCTCATTTTGACAGTCCTCGTGCTGTTCTGGTCCCATAGATATCTAGCATGGACCTAGTCTGGTTCGCTGTCGTACTTTGTATACTGCGCAAAAATGAAAACTTTACACCTACATTGCTTGTCATATTTCTTCTAAATACAACAAGTAAATAAATCAAATGAATGTGCTTCGCATTGTTCATTGACTTGGTTTGCCAAACACTAAACGTTTTGTTGATCTTAATCACAGGGATGAAAAACGGATCCTTTAAGTGTGACAGGGGTCCGTTTTTTCAGGTGTACAATTTTAACAGAATTTTACAAAATTTAAACCCTCAAAAATCCGAGCAGAAGATTTCAAACCATGTCAGACTTTACGGAATGGTAGTCTGACAAGTTATCAGTCAGAAAATGTAAAGAAGCTTGCATAACATTGTTTGAGCTTTTAAAAAATGATGTTTGAAAAGAAGAATTTTCATTATGTTGCAAAGCTTGAAAATTTTACAATGCAATCTCTATGGGAAATTGTAATCGCTATTGCATGAATATCTGGGAAAATTCCTAGTCGAAAAAAAGGGTTAGAAAATCCCCTGTAAAGCCTGCATGATGTTTTTAAAAAAATCAATCGAAAACCGTGATAGATTTGTGAATATCAAACATTTTAAATTCCCTATTTGTTTATGTAAAAGGGAGGTAATTCACAACATTGACAGATTAGACCTTTATTTTAGAGCTTGCTACTAGTGATAAGAAAGATTTTTTGTGTTTTTTTTTTTTGGCAACCCAGATACGGCAAATTCCGAAAAAATAATGAATCGTTTCCTGCGCATGCGCATATGTGACATTAGATGTAATTAGGTCTAAACGCATTAAGGGCCATAACTCTGACATTAAAGGACACAAAGCAATGAAATTTCGACAAAACGAATGCTAAAAGCCTGGAAAATAACGTCAAAATATATTTCAGGCTTTTTGTTCGATAGTTTTCCAGAAACAAGAAATCTTGAAGTGTAAAGTTTTCGTTTTTGTTCAGTATATTTTAGTACGTCAGGCACGCAGTAGCCATGTCCGCCTCCAGTGGAGTGATTTCACTATAAAGATAAGGAGCAAGGCCCGTTAATTTTGAGAGCAAAGATATGAAATTTATTAAATACATGTCGATAGTTTTCGGTATATTTTAACACTAGCAGTAACAGGTGAAGCTATCATCACGCTAACCCGAAATGAAGCGGGTTTAAATTATGAACATATAAACTATATTTTAGCAATTTATGCTTGTCCAAATTCAAACATGTTGCAGACTAAATTTTCAAGTTGATTGAATTTTCAGATTTTACGTCTTTCTTATTAGAAAGCAATGTGGGAATTGATGAAATTGCTTGTCAAAAGCAATTTCTTTATTTTCCACAATGTTTTCCAAAGCCTGTAATTTGTAGGGTTTCAGCGTCACTATTTGGGAATGGATTAACATATCTGCGTGTCGTATACAAGACCAACCACCCTACAAGACCTTGTCTTGACGTTCCAAGAGAAAAGGATTAAGAAAGACAAAATAACCAACGGTTTCTTCCTCTGTCTCAATATTTGCTGTACGATTTGATACACAAACCCTATTTCTAAAAGCATACATTTTGTCGTCTGTTGCAGCTTTCAAATTGGTCTATTCAAAGCCTTTGTCGTTTGGGAAAGGTTTTAACGAAGATGTACTTGATTTCTTAGATGGTGTATATCGCACACCATACTTGTATTCCAAATGTAACGAATGTACGCCGGGCGTGGAAAAAGGCCCCAAACAGTGTTTGAGATCACGAAAGAACCACATCACGTTGTGCTTTAATCCAGTCTGATCAGGATCAATTATGTCCTATGGAAGATCTACATGTAGCAAAGAAGTTATTAGAGACCAGCATCGATCAAGATCAGCATGTAAGTACTGCTGGCTGATCTGGATTCATGTTGGTCTGAAATGTCATTAAGGCCCCTTTTCATGATCCCGGTTCATGCATACGTATAAATCTTGTAAATGCTTACAAGTAAGAACGCACACTTGTTAAGTAAACATTTCGAAGTGAGAGTGTAAAATAGCAAAAGGCAGTATAATGAAACTTTTATTGATAAGTTTCGTCATTTACTATATCTTTGCGCCAGAAAATGTTGTTTGCCAAGATGTCGACGTGGACGGGCAATCGAAAAATCTCACTTTCGATGGCGAGTCCGTTCGTAACATGGGACGTACATACAAAAACCCGCTTCTACGCTCACTTGGAACAGCTATGACGAATGATAAGAACTATATTCTGGAGAAACTGACTAAGAGCGAGTCGAGCGTTCTGGACAAGTTATGTTCACTATCGCGGTGTGAAGAATGGAGCACGTGGTCAACGTGTGCAGTATCAACCAGGGGACAATTTGGGATGGTTACAAGAACAAGACAATGTGGACGCGGTCCCGCATTCTGTCCTCAAGATGCATCTAAAGTCGTAACTACAGAACACGATTCTAGAGTCTGTATGGGCGATGGTTGTCCTGTAGGGTTTACTAAGACTGAAAACGGATTTTGTTTCTATCTTCACGATAACACAGGGAACAGATCTGAAGCAGAAAAGGTCTGTAATTTACGTGACAGTTTCGTGGTTGATATAAATACACAGCTTAAAACAAGTGACATACAAGCATTTTTGAATCAGAATGCGGTTGGAACCAAGACAATTTGGATGAACGGTCGTCGAACCAGCATTAACTCACTTTGGACATACAGTTATGAGTTCGGACCACGAGATTATGATAATTGGTACTCTGGGGAGCCGTCTAATAGAACTGATGAAGTTTGCATGGTTGAGGAACAGAACCCCAGACAATGGTGCGATCGAGAATGTTACGACAGCTATAGAATCGTATGTGAATATGTGTAACAATATAACGATCTTTCAAAAAGGACAAAATAAAATAATCAAATAACGAACGATTTTATCCAGTTATCAACCGTGACGTAATTTCGGATAAAAATAGTATTTCGTCGGTGTAGTTAAAATATCTCGTAACTACGGCTTGATACAAGCCGTAGTTACGTGATTTTTCAACAACATCGACGGTTTATCAAAACATAACGGCGAACCAAGTCTATCTTATCACAATATTCATTGCTATTAGAAATCTGGTGAGCCGACTAATGGAACCAAATGACCTTTGCATCCTTGAGGACGAGAAAAGCAAACAATGACGCGATGTAAGATATGACAACAGCTATATAGAATCGTGTGTGAATATGTGTAACAACAAAATGATCACTAGACGATGGTTTTTAACCCATTCCAAATCGACAAAATTTGGAATTAATCAGATTAAGTGTTTTAGGCGGCAAAATTAAAGGGACATTTCATCCCCATTACAATTTTTAAAAGTATGTCTTGGTGCCAAGATTGGTTATTCTTATGGGAATAAATGCTATCAGTTTTTTTTTTAAGTTTTTGATGATAAGTGATAAACACACCTTTAAAGTTGAGGCAGAAACGATAAATTCTATATACATCTTAACTGTTGTGGAGAACAATTTGTTTAATTTTAACACAAAAATACATATTTCTCGTTAACGGCGCAATATTTTGGCTTGAAATTTTCAGAATATTCATAGGAAAATATGCTCTATTAGATAAAAATTAAAGTGAAATTTATGAGAAAAAAATCTGAAATGTCACTTTAATCCGACGTTCTTATTTTTTTATTAGGCTGATATAACTTTAGGAAAAAAGGAGACGATGCTGCTTGATACCAGCATTTCACCATTTTTCTTCAAAAACTCTAAAACTTTTCAGACGTGTGGATGAGCTTAAGTGCTACTGTTTAGGAAAGAATTAAAAGGAGATCAATGTGAAGATGCCTGGCAGTTTGGAACATTTTGACAAAAAACTATGTAAAATTAGCAGAAGAAATTGCGCTTTATATACTACCCAAAACTTATAAGTACTCCGACTACATAATAAAGCACATCTCCGGACAGGCATTACATATCTTAACCAAATTTGACACAACTTCACTTCAACCATGTTACCATCATATGTTGAATTTTCATAAACTTCACGACAACTTGAACTAAACAAGAAACAGCTAACGAAGACCACTGTTGGTAGCAAAAGTCACAAAGTCAATCTCTTGTGTGTTGCGTGTTCTCTCCAATGATAGCATGGTATCAGGGAACGCATAAACAGTTTGTAATTCCTGAAATATACTGTAGGGATATCTTCCCAATATCTTAGAAGTCTATGTAATGTCATTGAGTTAAATTTCCATTACTCAGAGCAACAAATTTGACTTACGGATATTTCGACCGTATCGCACAGTCTTCATCAGCATAGTGGTCAGTGGTGAAAGTCACGTGACGTAGCACGGTCACATGACAAGAGGAGAGAATTGTACACAGGTGGTAGCTCCAGGCCCTCGTCGCGGTTCAGTGATGGTCTCCGTTGTTTGATGTTAATGGCCTCCTTTACCCGTCGTTTGATATGAGAGTCCTCTGATGTGAGGATCTTGGTGTTGTTGGGATCGATCTTATGTCCCGTGTGTGTACAATGTTCGTGTATGGCCGAATTTGACTTTGTTACATGTTCTTTCATCCTTATGTCCAAAGAACGCCCTGTTTCGCCAATGTAATCATTTTCACAATGGTCACACTTGACATAGTACACTACCCCAAATTTCTTTAGTTTCTCAGTTTTGTCTTTTACATGGGTTAATTGTTGTCTGATGGAATTGTATGGTTTATGATACATGTTGACCCCATGTTTTTTTAACGTTCTGTGCAAGATTTCCGATGTTCCTTTTAGGTACGGCATCCCAATATTGACCTGTTTGTCTCTTCCCTTTGTACTTTCATTCTGTTGTTTTTCCTTCTTCTTAGGTATCTTGAACATCCATTCAGGGTAGCCATTTTCTCTCAGAGCGTTCTTGCAGTGTTCTATTTCGAGTTTCTTATCTTCGTCGGTGGTAACTATCTTTTCAGCTCTATGGAATAAGGTTCTAACTACTGACCGTTTATGGTCTAGATGGTGGTTAGAGTTAAAGTTTAAATATTGGTCAGTATGAGTGGGTTTACGGTAAACTGTCACTTTGGTTGTTCCATCGTCATTTACATGGATGCATGTGTCCAAAAAAGGTATTTTTCCATCTTCCTCTTGTTCTGATGTGAACTGAATGTGTTCGTCGATGGAGTTCAGGTGTGATGAGAAGGGCTCAATGTCATATTCGTGGAGTTTAGTCATGGTGTCATCCACATACCTGAACCATAGAGATGGTGGGTTCCTAGCTGTGTCCAGTGCCTCTCTTTCGAAGTGTTCCATGTAAAGGTTTGCGACAATTGGGGAAACCGGGGATCCCATAGCTGCACCCTGTTTCTGTTGGTAGAATTGTCCCTTGTATAAGAAATAAGTGCTGTTTAGACATAATTCTAATAGCTCACAGATGGAGTTTACACTAAGGTCACTTTTTTCAGTTACTTTTTGGTCACTGTGAAGTTTGGTCTTGATCACTTGTAATGCTTTCTCTACAGGAATGCTTGTGAATAGGGCTAATACGTCATATGAAACAAGTTTGTTCGCTGGTGGTACTTCTAAGTCCTTGGACAAAATCGACACTGTTGACAATGTGATGCTCGGTTTTACCGGCAAGGGGACCAATTACTTTGGCTAGATAATTTGCCGTGGGATACATCACACTTCCAATACTCGACACTATAGGACGTAGTGGAGCATCTTTTTTATGGATTTTGGGAAGGTAAAGGAGGCCATTAACATCAAACAACGGAGACCATCACTGAACCGCGACGAGGGCCTGGAGCTACCACCTGTGTACAATTCTCTCCTCTTGTCATGTGACCGTGCTACGTCACGTGACTTTCACCACTGACCACTATGCTGATGAAGACTGTGCGATACGGTCGAAATATCCGTAAGTCAAATTTGTTGCTCTGAGTAATGGAAATTTAACTCAATGACGAATCCAGAGCAAGAGATCAACCTACATAGTTCTATGTAATGTTCTCTACGCTCGCTAAGCATGTGCCAGATCATCATCATACTGGACAGTAAATCGTTAGTCTGTAAAGTACTGTTTCACAATCAGTAAATTTAATACATCATTGGAAACTGAACATGAACATGTTAATAGTGACGTCATGGTTGATGCGACTTGTTCATAGACATGATGAATTAGACCATTATCGGATAGTTTGGACACTGAATGGTCTCCCTTGAAGGCATAATGTATCCCTTTCTATGACAGCTTCTGGACGCTTCTATTCACCTAGGCGAGACAAAACAATGTTGTGGTCATAATTCCGGTTTGATTTCCTATCACTTGGTTGTCTTTGTAGGTTGGCAGCACTTCCGATTTGCCTGTACACGGCCACAAATTGGGTGATAGCAGTTGCATGTGCATTAATGAAACGGGATGCTTTTCTTTTGAAAAATGGCACGAATGTAACAAAATGTTGTTGTTTCACAATAATGAACGATATTTTGTATTAAATTTGTATAGAACGGCTGGAAATGTGGATATAAGAATATTACCTTCGCTTGAATTGCACCACCTTGTAAAACACCAACTGTTATGGGTTGTTGTTGTACAGATTACCGACGAATTTTATATTTTTATGTTTGGCACTTCAATCCATAAAAGAATATATTGTAAATTAAGCACATGGGATTCGTGAATGAAACGCAGGAGGCATGTTTCAAGTTTCTTTAGTTGGCCGGAAGTTATCGTTTTGCACAATAATTTTGCAAAATGAAAATTATATTGGTCAAGTAATGAAGTTAGGGAATAATAAACTATATCGACTTTTGATATTCCATTACCGGAAGAAATTTTGCGCATAATAGAAAACGGAGCACTTATAAGTTTTGTTAAGTGTAGATATCTAAAATAACTTTATTTCTGATCATTGCAATTTCATCTTTTAACAATAACACCATTAATCAGACAACGTCTAACATTGAAATTTGCGTTGTTTTTGCATAAATAATTAAAAGTTTTGGTGCCGGATTATCTTCACCGTATTTGTGTAAGTCACGGTGGATAATCACGTGATACAATGTTCAACTTCATAAGATCTTCAACAATTTCGCTAATACTGGACCGAATTGACTTCAGAGAATGTGAACAGACGTCACGCATCAGATAGACGTTTTAAAGTATTTAGGTTGATCTTCAATAACTTTCTTATCAGTTGATTTTTCAAAAAAAAAAAAACACTACGTCCAGCTTATTCCCGGCATTTTGCCACGTTCTCTGCTTTAATCCGAATTTAAATCGGCCCCGCATTAATAAAAATTATTGCAGATTTTCTGAAATTATTGTATCAAGTGATTTTCCACCATGTAAGTTAGCTAAATGAATCCTTATTCGAATCCTTATTAGACTACACCTCACAGCAGGCTGATCTGAAAATGTTATCTCAACTCTTCTCCAAACAAGACCTGGGCGTCCCTGTCACAGAATAGACTTGGGAAAACATTGAGACAAAAGAAGAAAATTCTGATAATCAGCATTTTCTCCTTTTGTCTCAATATTTTCTTCGCTATTTTATTCACAAAATTTACATGTGGTCACATTATTTTTGTCATCTGCAGCAGTTTTCAAACTTCGTTAAAATTTTAACCTTTGGGAAAGGGTTATTTGCTACAAGGCCCTTTCTCCGGGTCCTTGCTCAGTTGAGATTCATGTTACAGCCTAGACTAGCCCTAATCGTTTCTGTCTGCATTACTTGTAAATGTAACAGCCCATTGATATGTTACATTAATACGGAATCGTGGTAGAGTCGCGATAGTGTCGTGTTGAAAACGCCATGGCATATCGACCCCTTTACCAACAATAAATTGATTTGACATTACTACTTGATAGTACTATGTAAAATTTATGGGCAAGTTTAAAAAAAATGTGACCATTCATTATTTTAATGCCTGTGCCTTTCAAAATGAACTGATTCCCTGAAATTTATTCCTGTATTTTGTGATTTGGTACCCATAAACAGGTTGCCAAATTTGAAGAAAAACGCTTGACTACAAAGAAAGATATATCGTAAAAACCACCCAAAAATGTCAGGAGTGAAACGCTTTTTGTGTGACACTTAATTACAATGGCAAATTTCAAAGCGCTAATATAATAAACACAGGCACAGCACAAGAGCTAAAATGGTTTTATTTCATGCACGGTACGGAAACTACAGAGACAGAGCCATTGGCTCTGCCGCTTAAATCCTCTGGGGGGCTTCCGGCCATGTGTGGCTCTGTCTCTGGGGTCGCGATTTTTTGACAAAAACAGGTGAGTGTTCAACTTTGTTGATCATTTATTTTCTTCTAGTGCTTAAAATCGAAAAACGGGGAATGTCATGCTCCCCTAAGACCATTTATCTGCCTGTTCTAATTCTGTGGGCTTCAAAGTCGGCAGGGTTTTCACAGGATCATTGTCGTCGTGGGTCGACCCTATGTGATTTTTTCTTGTTTACATCATGTATTCATGTACATTTCAACGGTAAATAACCAATTTCTGCAGCCAAAACATGCGATATACAAATCGAGGGATAATCTCGATCAGACATTGCTTTCCCATGTAACAAAACCTTAGAAATGATTGGCAAACGTAAAGTTTGAGCAATTTTTATCGGTGGCTCTGTCTCTGGCGGCTGGCTCTGTCTCTGGCGGCTGGCTCTGTCTCTGCGTGCTTGGTGAAAAAAAATCTATCACAAAATCCGTGTCGAAGTAATTTACTCACACACTGAATAGATCATATTGTGTACGGTGAATGATTCAGTCACCGATTAAACCCTTTGCAAAACATCGAACATTCAGCGTTGTTTAATTTTAAAGCTACAATTAAACAATGTCCTTTGAATGATCAAAGATCAGCGAGTCTAACTTGACGGGGGAAGAGGGATTTCGTTTTATGTAAATATGTGACTCGGGACCGAACATCCTGTGATAAAGACATCGTGCTATCTGGAAACAGCTACTGAACTCTCACGGCCACCGCGCAAAATGTGCCATTATTCGCATTTATTCAGTGGGAAACATGCTTCTCTTCCAATTTACATGTATTGGAATATACACTAACCTTTCGTCACGGCTCATGATTCTATGTAGTACTGTACCTAAGGCGACAAACTGGGTGTTGTTAAAGAAACAATTACACGATGGGTAATCCACGTGATTTGGGGAAGGGTCCACACCGAAAAATTGTCTGTTTCAAGTATATTTTGTTCTATATCTCAGTTTAAACTCTACGTATTTTGACGAGAAATTGCACCATACGCGCCTTTGAGAGGGTCATTCCTGAACCTCTTTATGCATAGAATTCCATAGTTTCATTAAGATGCAACCAAAAACATTCATTGTGAATGTTTGGAGAAACCATGGGATTTGATGCGGAGTGAGTTAGAACCGGGGAATGTCCCTCTCAATGACGCGCGTGCGATGCACTTTATCTCGTCAAAATCCGTCGAGTATTAGCTGAGAAAATACACAAACAGACTTGAAGCAGACGATTTTTCGGTGTGAACGCTTCCGAAAAGTCAGGGTCTGTTTCATCAAAACATTTAAGAAGTAATTTTGACTTAACGATGTCTTAAATATCGGTTAAAACAACAATCGCATAATCCAGGGGCTCGTATTTTCAACGATCTGACGACCAAGTTTTTGTATAAAATGTGTAACAAAACATCTGAGTGCACGAGAAATCAGATTGGACCAATCAGGTTTGTTGTTACAAGTAACTACGCAAAAGTTAAGCGTATGAGCGTTGATAATACGGGCCCCAGGTCTTGATAAATTGTCGATACGCGTTTCTTGTCCTAAACTTGTAGTAGGTCATCGGTAAGACAAAAAATACGTCTTAAAAATGAAACTGGCCCCTGTTTTTTTTTTTTTTTTTTGCACCAATATATCCGGCATCTTTCCATTTAATCTTTCCCAAGCAAGACATTTTTCTGGTGCATTGCGAGAAAAGAAAATGGCTCATAACCAGCATTTTCATATTTTTTTCTCACATATTTCAATAATAACTATTACATATTTGATACTTCGGAGCTATGCGCAGATACATACATTTCTCTCTCATGAGGGAGGGGGCGCCCATCTGCATCCTTGCATGTCTGGACATCATTTTGAATTGGAGCAGTCCTAAATAAGATGTAAACGGAGGGCATGGGGTTGGGATGATAAAGCATTTTAGTAAAAAACCGCGTAATAAAGGAAAACACATACACATTTTGTATGTTCGAACCCCATCATAGAAATCCCGGATCCGATGTATAGTTTCACTTGCTTCTTTTGCATACTTAATGCCAAGCTTTCGTGAGAAAGTGCATATCAATTATATAAACGCGGTTATTTCTTAAAACATTTCTAATCTGCAGCCAGCCACACCACCATCATCATCATCGTCGTTTCGTTCATCATCTGGCGTGCTAGTTCGCACAGAATCTCTCAACTACTCCAACGCACTAAACAATAGGCTGATATGCCTGTTCTATTTAAAAGTTTGCACTTGGAACTTGTTACAAGTTTGTACTTTGCGAATCCTTATTCTAATGTTGACACAAACTCCTCAATCAATCTAATGTATACCATGTTTAAGAAAACGACAAAGAATATTTGCGAAGCATAAACCGAAACGACTAGCAAATTTTTCAGCCTTTGCTTCTTGGTGTGGTACAAGTTAAACACTAAATATTGCTCAAAATGATGACGTGGTCACTAGGCTAACAGTACATAAAGCAAATGCTTCACATGGTTTTATTTGAGTGCGTGTGTAATGATAAGCGAAATCTCCTTAAAAGATAAACCCTTGGCCTCATATACTGCACAACGGGCTAAAAACTAAAATTAATCGACAGTTCAAAGCGGAGCCAGCCGCCAGAGACAGAGCCAGCCGCCAGAGACAGAGCCAGCCGCCAGAGACAGAGCCACCGATAGAAATTGCTCAAACTTTACGTTTGCCAATCATTTCTAAGGTTTTGTTACATGGAAAAGCAATGTCTGATCGAGATTATCCCTCGATTAGTATATCACATGTTTTGGCTGCAGAAATTGGCTATTTACCGTTGAAATGTACATGAATACATGATGTAAACAAGAAAAAATCACATAGGGTCGACCCACGACGACAATGATCCTGTGAAAACCCTGCCGACTTTGAAGCCCATAGAATTAGAACAGGCAGATAAATGGTCTTAGGGGAGCATGACATTCCCGGTTTTTCGATTTTAAGCACTAGAAGAAAATAAATGATCAACAAAGTTGAACACTCACCTGTTTTTGTCAAAAAATTGCGACCCCAGAGACAGAGCCACACATGGCCGGAAGCCCCCCAGAGGATTTAAGCGGCAGAGCCAATGGCTCTGTCTCTGTAGTTTCCGTACCGTGTCATGGATGTACATGTCCTAAAGAGGAAAAAAAGAGAATGGTCCCTTTAAAAACGACGGCTATGTAAAATATTGACCATCACATAGACATGCCCTTTCAAAAAATTAACATACAAAAAACGAGCTATCTTTCTAATATGATTTACTACACTTTGCCAATATATCTAAAATTGATTTAAATGTGTAATAATACCTATACACATGTAACCCGTGCATTGGAACGCATTTTGTCATCATGTCTTCACTGATTACAGGTATGTAAACGTTTTTTCATTAGAACCCATTGATGTCAGGAGTGAAACGCACTGCTTTAAATATGTCACTATGTTAGCATTTTTAGGGATATATCTATCAAATGTTATTTTTCAGGAAGGTACTCCCTTGCCACATATTTGGCAATAACTGTTTAGTGCATATAGGTTTTAATATTTATCACATGGTCAATTATGTTGTGTCAGGAGTGAAACGCTAATCTAAATAGAAAATTGTAGTGTTTGTTTGTCTTTAATAATGATATATCATTAGCTCACATGAACACAGCGTGTTCAGTATGAGTTATTGTGGTCACCCAACGTATGTATGTGTGTCAGTCCTTCCGTCTATCCGTCTGTCTGTCCGTCCGTCCATTCATTCACAGTTTCTTAAAACATCATTTCTGCCTTAACAACTGGGCCAATTTAGACCAAACTTGACCTGAATGTTTCTTGTATGACCCCTTACAAAATATATTCTTGAATATTGGATTTTCGAGAATTGGGAGGTGGGGGTGGGGGCTCTTGATTGGGGGGGGGGGATCAAACCTTGACATATCTCCAGATAATTCTTTGAAAATCATCTTTTAAGCACTAGGCCAAATTTGGCAGGAATATTCCTTGTGTAATGCATTTTCAGAGCATGTTCCTGAATGTTTGACTTAGCAAGGAATGGGTGAATGGCTTATCAGACTTAGGAAAATCACGGGATATTTTTAATGAAAAATCATGTTCTCCTTTATCATTGAATCAATTCAGTCTAAACTTGGCAGAACTGTTCATTTGAGTAACACTTTTAAACAAAGCAAAATTATTCAGGTGAGCGAAATAGAACCATTTTGCACTCTTGTTTGAATTAAGCTCGACTGATCATACATACAAATGTAAATGATTATGCGTGTCTGTTTTTAATCATTTTAAGCAATGTTTACGATCTATTTTTATGCATCCGTATCGTAAGATTATTGGTATATTGTTTTTGTCGTGTCCGTTTGTCTATCCGTCCGTTTGTCGGTCCGTATGTAATTCCGTCTGTCTGAAAACTCAACATTGGCCATTTAGTGGGTATTCATGTTTTACAAACACATTTGGGTTTTATGTTTCAAATTTGAACTGAAGGCCCCTTCGAGATATTATTATAGAGAGAATGTCCACTCCAGAACGTCTATCTCGAAGGGGGCTTCAGTTCAAATTTGACTTAAGAGAATTGAATTTGTGCAAAGCAAAACATTAAACGTGTATTTCTTTACTAGTTATGAACTGACTAAATGAGGTTGCACCTGAACCTATTACCGCATAATGACACCTTTTTGTTGACACCCCATAAGATAATGCCTTTGTAAAACGTTAAAGAAAATGAAGAAATTGATTGTGACAAACAATTTCTTCATTTTACACAAAGTTTTATTCAAGAAAATACCCTTAACGTAAAGTTCCTTTTATTTGATATTGTCGTCTGCAACGTCTTTGAATAAGGGCCATTTTAAAATTTTGCTGTCTGATAATGGGTTAATATACTACAAACAAGGACACTAGTTAACCCTTTCCAAAACAAGACCTGGTTTTGACGTCCCTGATAGAATTGGCGTGGGAAAACATTGAGACAAAAGAAGAAAATGCTGATAATCAGCATTTTCTTCTTTTGTCTCAATATTTTCTCTTCTGTATTGTACACAATTCCTGCTCTCATTAACATCCATTATGGGGTCTACAGCAGCTTTTGAATTAGACAACCCTAAATTTTTGCCGTTTGGGAAAGGGTTAAGTTGTAATAGGAATTTTCCTTTTTAACTTGACCCTTTCTGCTGTATAAAGTGAAGTTAGAACTACTTTTTGAGAAAATTGTATTTTGGCATTTCGTGTCAGGAGTGCAACATTTTTCATTGTTTTACTTATCATTCAAGTTTTACATCGTTCTTGCATTGTATTCATTTCTGTTAATTGAAATAGCCGACAAAGTTCATTGTCAAAAATTGTATTGTAATTATTGAATACTTTCTTATAGTCATATAATGTCGTCCATGTAGGTCCTGGTTGAAGATGCTGGTCAAATGCTTAGTTTTCTTTTCGAGAACACTGTGCACAATTCACCATACAGGCCCGTAGGAAGCAATTTCATATTGGGGGGGGGGGGGCTAAAGCCATTGTCCTGAATATTGGGGGGCTAATTTGGATTTTCCCAAAATTTTCAGTGTAAAATTAAGAAAATTTGGCATTTTTGGCCAACATTGGGGGGGGGGGGGGCTTAGCCCCCCTAGCCCCCCCCCCTGTTCCTACGGGCCTGCCATAATAATCATTATGGTTTCAGTTTCATAAACTGTGTGTTACAAAAAATGACCAAATAGTCCCGAATATTTCAAACATTTATCAAATCTAATTCAAAATATCAACAAACTATCACATGTCAGGAGTGAAACACTTCTGTCCTTTCCATATGTGTAGGTAACACACTTATGTTACGACAAACTGTTGCAATTCAAGTTTTGCAATTACTTTCATTTTTTAAAACAATTATTTTACAACATTTTAAAAGCATTTTTACAACCTATTGTCACCCTTTTTTCCCAAAATGTCTGAGTTGCCATTCTTGAGGTATTTTTCTGCGCTGTAAATCATTATGAAAGGTTGATACCTTCACGAGTTTTATCCGGGATGGAATTTTGCTATGGAATGGTCATCCAGGAAAAGTATGAAAATGTTTTAGATTGTTGCTTGTTAACAGAAGAACTGTAATATTATTTTGAAATAAAAGAGCTGTAAATGTCAGGAGTGAAACATTTTCCTCAAAAATCTTTTGCTTTTTATAACATCCACCACTGGAAAAGTACTAGATCAATTCAAAATTGGTTTATATTTTCTTTTTCTGTTTTCCCAAAAGTTTCAGAATTACTATACTTTGTTTAGATTTTTGCTATATTTTCCGAAATATGAAAACTTCTAGCTCTAGCAATTTAAAAATCCTAACCAAAAGTATTGAAAATTGCCTACATTTTCATAATTATGACATTAGCGTATATTGAATTGGCATAAAAACACTTAAAAACAAATACCCCATGATAAAATGTAGAAATTAACATACATAAGGCCTTAGATCATTGTTTGATGAGTATGAATAAGATGGTATGTATTGTATGAAAAAGACCACCGAGGCCTGCGTTCTAAGGTCTGGCAAAAGAAAACTAAGAATAGCAGAAATGAAATACTTAAGAAATGTTAATTTCAACATATATCAAGCCTTGTGGAAAAACAAAAATAGCTCTAATACGATGTTTATTTTTGACCCCCAATGTCACACTTTGGTCACATTTTTTTTTAAACTTGCCCTTATATAATGCAAATTTTGCAGATCTCAGCAACCTTTAGACAAAATTCAATGAAACTTCACATGTGTAATCCCTGAAATACTTTTTGAGTCTGTGTTCTCGGGTTTTTTGTTGTTGTTGTTTTTTTTTTGTTTGTTTTTTGTTTATTGTTTATCGATGGAGATAATTATGTTGCAGGTGTACCATAATTGGGTTTATATCAGAGTAAGATTGTTGGTGTGTATCTGGGGAAGGGGGTCGATATTTTATGGGGGGTCACAATTCTACGTGAGGGGTCACTTTGCTACGTGTGGGGAGGACATAATACTATATAAACCCAGCAAACATGCTTAAATGGGTCCCATATGGGCTGTGTATGGGTAAGCCCATATGGGTAGGCCCATATTGGACCCATATAGGACCTGTGTGGGCAAGCCCATGTGGGTTTGATCATAAGGGGCCCAGATGGGTCCCATATTCCCAGCATATGGGCTGTGTATGGGTAAGCCCATATGGGTATGCCCATATAGGACCAATGTAGGAAAGCCCATGTGGGTTTGACAATAAGGGCCCTAGTTACAATAAGTGACTTGTGCCCATTCAAGTACAACAGAATAATTATGTATAGGCCTACATGAGGATATCTAAAATATCGATAATCTGAATCATTTATAGAATAATAAGTTTGCAATTTTGTAATTTGAATGATAATTTTATTTATATCCATCAAAGTTAATGACCATCAAATCAATGCTTATTGAAAAAACAACAACATTAGATTCAGTAAGACAAGTAAGGCAATATCAATAATACATATCTAATCCTTTCTCGACAAAACCTGGTTTTGACCTCTCTAATAGAAAGGTAAATTGCGAAAAACATAGAGCTATTAACAAATGTTGATAATCGGCATTTTCTTCTTTTGCCTAAGTTTTTTCAGTGCTATATTGTACAGAAGTACATTCTTTGCCAATATCATTTTTTAACCGTGTCCTTCATGTTGGATCATCCTAATATTTTGTCGTTTTTACGGCGTTTAAACTGTAATTAGACAGCTCAAATTACTAACATAATCAATTAACTAGTGTGTTACATGAAGTTTTATGTATATTAAAGGGAAATAATTCAAAATCTTGAAAATAAATCATGTTTTCACAAATCTTTTATGTAAAGAAAGCATTTGGCTTGATAATCCTGTGTGATTCTGTTAAAAAAACAATTTTGTGTAGATATTTTTAACAAAAGGACAGAAATGAATCTAGACATTTCCAATATATCAAAAACATATACATAGTAATAGAAAAGATTGAAAATGTTCTAAATAATGTGCCCAACTTCCTTGAGTTTAATCAAGGTCGTCAGACACACCTGACGAGACTTTGAATAATCCCCATTGATGGGGATTAGAGACTTCTCTCTGAGCGTGAGGCTCAGTGATGTCTTGTACTTCTATCAATATTAAATACGAGGGACGGTCGGAAAGTATTTGGACTTTTGACTAGTTCCCTAAAACCATTTAATTTTTTAACAAAATTCTTTCTACACTCTTTAAAGAAATTATCCATCTATGTCTATGCATTTTTGCCATCTTCGTAGGAGCTTTACTATTGCCACTATTAACCATGACGTAGACCCTCTGTATTAGGTACTGTAGCCACCAGTATCAAAGGCGCCCTGGTCTCAAATTTCTTCTCAGCAAGCATTTTCATCAGTTCTAGACACAAATAAAAGTCGTGTGGGGTAGGGCCTGGGCTATAAGAGGAGTAAAACAACTTTTGTCATGGGTAATATTTGATAATCTCCACTGTAGATGCGGTGGTATGGGAGCGTGCGTAATCGTAAAGTAGAAAACATTTTTCTTTACTAATCTGGGACGCGTTTACTTCAGCATTTATTCTTTGTTTTTTCTGAATTACTTCAGAATTGTACTTAGAATTGACAGTTTTTACCATTTGACATGAAATGACTAACTATCATACCTCGTGAATCCACAAAAGCAACAAACATGACTACCAGCCGAATGTAAAAGTTTAATCTATTCAGAGGTGGGGAACCAGCTCGTTTCTATGACTGCTGTGACTGAGTTTTTATCCCAAGTTCGGAATTATGAACCATTATTCAATCTTCAGTGATAATGTAGTTCAAAAACTTAAATTCTTCGCGATTAAAAAGACTAGACTGTTCTTTTGTTTTGGTTACCCTTGTTTTTCCTCTAACAAATAGCCTATGGTACATAAAACCCCTATCACATTTAAGTGGACAGAATATCGCATATATTCAACATTCTTTAAAAATAAACTGACCACATTATTGGCAAATGGATGTAGATTTCACCAATATATAATGTGTTTATACAGTTGCAAATGGAGAGACAGCAGCACGAAAAGTCCAACTACTTTCCGACCATCTCTCGTAAAAGCCGATGGAAATGGGTTTTATAAGGGCTGTCCATATGGGTCTGCCCATCTGGGACCCATCTGGGTCCCATATTGCATGTATATGGGTTGCCCAGATAGGACCCATTATGGCCCCCGGTTGCACATCCTTTATGGGTCCCATATGGGTTGCCCTTATGGGACCCATAAGGGTACCCATATGGGACCCATTTGGGACCCATGTAAATTGCTAGCTGGGAAATAGTGACCGGGGGGGTCAGTATTCTATGGGGGTCACTTTACTACGTTACCCCGGCCGGGGGCAGGTGAAATATTGCCGTTGTCCACCAGGTCGCTTGGCGGTGGATGTTTAAAGCTGACAGTGGCCGGTCTGCCGCCTAGCTGCCACCGGCCGACATCCTGATGACGGCACACGCACCTCAGACCTCAGAAAACGCCTGCCGCCACTCGGACCCCGTCAAGTGGCATTTTACTGACAGTTATTCATGACCACTCGCAGCGATTTGTTAACAATCGCCCGGCGGCATTCAAGTTTAGGAATCCGCCGATATCTAAAAATCGCGCGGTGGCAGTTTCACATTTCTGTCTTAAACAATCTAGGAGCTTAAATGATAGGCCCCTACTTTCTATACATGTAGTTCGCAAGAAACGTTTATGATAGTTATTTTAATTATGTATTTAAATATCCAACGACCATGCCAGAATAACGCCCTTTTTTAATTTGCGTTAAACACGTCGTAACGTCTTGCAAGTTAAAAAGAACAATCCTGAAAGATAGTTTGACTGATAGTGTACCGTCAGTTACACAATAAAAACACGCAAAATTGCCACTGTGCGCAATAAGCGTCATGTCATAACGTCCTGAAAATACAAGGGTTGTCCCAGTAAATCGTAGACAACGTCGATAAAACAAAAACTGCTCGATAGATATTTCTATTTTTTCCAATGATTATGCCCACACATGTTGACACCACTTCGACAAAAAATCAAGTTGAATACTTATTTTATTCAAAATATATACAGTTTTTAGCAAAGACATACACCGATCCGCGGCGCACGTCACAACGTCATACAATTATAACGTCACATTTTCACAGGGAAATGAACACAGAAATGACCCGGATATTTCCATCGGAATCGAATTTTCTTGTGTTATGATTAATATTGTACACATCAATAGTGTGGTTGTGATGTTAAAAACATTAAGATATCTCTTTGAACCTTGATTATATCAAAATCCAATTCATTCGCCATACCCTATACCGATTGCCATTTTTCCTGGTGGGCGAAGTCTTCTGTACTCTTTAACGCTTGTTTTCCACATAAATTCAGCTTTCTCCTAGAAACAAAATCGAAATGTCTCTATGAAAAATGTCATTAGATGTACCCTGGACACAAGGATAACTATTTCATTTGTTTCATTTTCATTTAAGAGTCATATGTGTCATACTGCTCTCTTCACCAAAAAGGGGATAGCTTTACGGTGCGCCGCTATTTTCAGAAATACCGTCTTTTTACGTCAATGAAGTTGTTATGCATTTTTGCTTAAAATGTCATAGTTGGAAAACAAGTGACGTCATTGCTCTGAAATTTGACAAAACTGAAAACCATTATTTGCTCGATGTGGCTAGGTAAGCGTTTTTGACTGGACAAAGGAATTAATGTGTCAAGTCAGCCAATTAATCAGGTAGGATGAGCAAAAAAAGACGCTAATCTTTACGTGCGCCGCGTGACCATTACGCGCTTTAAGTAAGCGGCTAAAAGGGCATATAAACGAAGTATGTTTAAGTATAACGGGTGAAGATAAATTCGAAAATTGACAAACTATATTCATACAAAATATAAACATTCTGCGACGTCAAAAAGATAAGTTATTTAATGTGTCTACGATTTATTGGGGACAACCCTTGAACTTGAATGTTGCGTTCTGTAATATTCAATTGGCGGGGATGGAAAAGCTAAGCTTCAATTTCAAGCTCGTGGTACCATTTTATAGCAAACGCCAGTGCGCAGGATCGATCCAGTTCATCGACTGGACCAGTCACAATCAGTCCGTACAGATCCCATTACCCAACGACAACTTTAATGGTTGGTCCAATTCAAAAGATCCTGCAGACTACGACATGAAAGCTAATCATTGTAGGATTTTGGTACAATATAGCTAGGAAAATATTGAGACAAAAGGAGAAAGTGCTGATTATCAGCACTTTCTTCTTTTGCCTCGATGTTTTCCCATCGGCGATAATAACCGAAATCCATTATGGTTCCAGATCGTTAATGGTTATAATCAAGCATCCCTTGTATTCATAAACAAGTGACATCTTGAATTCATGAAAAAACAAAATTTAACGGTAACTTTTTCCCATTCTTGTTTTATTTGTACAAGTATAAATTAGAGATAATTTTGGTGTAGGTCTCATACCCTGCCAGTCAATATTAAAAAAAATACAGATCAAAGAAAGGTGTTCATTTTTCTTAAACATGGAAAAAATTCAGTCGCAAAATCATAAACCTTATGTATAGGCTAATCAAGTATTTTTTTCTCAATTTTGTTTTTCATAGTTTTGTATTTAGCTTATTTATGTTACATACATATCTGTTGTAGCATACAAGCTGAAAAATGTCAGATATTTATTATCATCTTCTGGGAAAAATATGATATTTACGGAGTTGGTGCTTCCCCTTTTCCCGCCCTTTTTTGTAAAAGGGGGTCAATAACTAAAAAAATATATAAAATTCCAACATATCGGTAAAAATTGTTTTAAGTTTCATTTTACCTCCGTCTTATATCATAGAAATAATATATAACAATACTTTTTGTATTTTCAAAAGTGTCTATTATGGTTCCAGATCGTTAATTTGTTTGTGACTTTTGAATTTACACCATGTGTCCATCCCGATTTTTTTCTGTAAATGTCTTAGCATTAAAAACAAAAATGTCCTTAAGATTATTAACAAGTTTTAAGACATTTGATATTGAATGAGTGTTGCGTTTCTTTATGTGGTCAGTGTAGGCTGTAGCATGTCTTATGTCAAAACTATAGATCTAGTAGGCCTAAGTTGCATCGTGTAGGCTAACAGTAAACTTTAACCCCTGAACACACAACGACTCTTTTTAATTCCATACAAGATAATGTTTTTGAAAACATTGTGGAAAATGAAGAAATTGCTTGTGAGAAGCAATTTTTTCACAATATTTTCTAACCCAAAGTGGTAACAATTTCAAAATTTCATTAGCTAGCCTAAAATTGACGTCTGCGACACATTTTTGTCGTTTGGAATGGGTTAAGATTCTTACAGTGGCTCGGACTCGAGTCCTGCGGATTTCAAGCCAAGATGAAATCTGATAACCTTCTTCACTGCGCTTTCGAGGCTGTCAAAAATAGGTGTCCACTCTATCAGATAAACTTTTCCAGTCTACCACCTTTGGAAGGTAGACAACTCTGGAGATGACTACCGATTACGAAGCGATAAGTTCTGTGATTGCCGATGGTAATATCCCGGTTAATAAGTACAGGAGCAAGAAAACTGGACTAAATGTGTTCATAGCTGAAGTAGAGGGTCCACTCGTTAACGGGTTTTTCTGTCTAGGTAATGACGTTTGTTGGAAGTTTTCGATTGTCATGTGTTTTCGCGACCGGCAAGTTGTCATAAACATGATAAAGTGTTAAATTTTAAATTATCATCATAGGCGCTTGGATTCAGGAATTTTAACAACTTAAAAAATATTAGTGATGTAGATTATATTTATAAAGAAAAGGTCGGACAACGGCCATTAGCTGCGATATCGTAGCCACAAACTTGATGATGGGTATTGGTTTGTGGCTACGAGTCCACCCTATTCCTTCTTGTGGAGCAAGACAAAAGAGTGGAAAACACATTTTCTTGCATAAATTTTTGAATACTAACACATCTAATCAGTTGTGTATCCCATAAAAAGATATTCCATGGCACAAATTCAGTTAAAAAGTATCAATAAGAATTATTATCAATTATTTCTTCCAATGGAAAATTCAAGTCTGAGTAGAATAAAATGGGTGGGTACTAGGGATGGGCATCGTCAGGGATTTAACCGATTCCGATACCTACTCGATACTTTTCAACCGATTCCGATTCCTAACGATTCCGATACCAATTACTTTACATTGTGAGCATGCTATAACAAGGGCGGGCCCAGAATTTTTTTCCAGGGGGGGGGGGGGTAATCCGAGTCTTCTCTGACGTAAATACGCTCTTTGATATTATGATTTTTCGCTATTTACATCAGAGATAATTGCATATCGAAAACAGCGAAAGGTTTGGTACAAGTAGCGAAGCTTTGTTTTTGTGTATCATATCCAATCACTCGGCAAAACACTGTAGGGTATAGATCAATAAATCATTTTTTGTCATACCTGACCAAAAATTTCATTTCAAATCGGCCTGCTGGAAGAGTATAACCTTTCGAAACTCAACAACCCCCTATTTCCACTCCATTTCGTCGCCATTGTTATTGCAGATCACGTGACCAGGTCTCGTTCAAAAATAGAGTGGAATTTACCGCCACGTGACTATCACGTGATCGCCGTTGATTACGAATTTTTCTCAAGTCACGTGACCGCCTTTGTTCAGAAATTATGGAGTGTTCTTGTTGTGGAAATCAATTTATGTCGATCTGTTCAGCTTGCAACTTGAATGGTATTGCTTTTCCTGAGAAATTCCGTTTATTTCGTTCTCCATGCTCATAAGTTATGGAATTGACCCAACATAGTAGCAAACATTATTGGTGCGAATACTAGCTTTAAAACGTTTGCCGGACGTTTCTGATATATTTCATTTATTTATTTATTCATGTTATCAGTTTTTTTAAACTCGTTATTGTTATATTATTTCAGAAGGGCCGTCAATTTGAAAAATAAAATAATCTTATTTCTTTTTTCTTTCAAATTCTACCGTTACGTCATAATCTGGGAAAACCCGCATTCCA